>BOPP01000425.1:194992-220464 GCA_017312745.1 Gryllus bimaculatus
TCGTTCTCGCTGGCATCAGAAGCGTACTCGCTATTCTTCTTCCATGCTCGTAGCGGCACCTGTGGGTAATGACGGGCGCCCCATCCCCCGACATTGTTTTATCTCTGACCTACAAGGATGTGCTTTTGTCATACCCTTCGACTCCCTGCGCTTTTTGTGTTTTTTCCTCACCACCATTCCTCCCCCTTCCCTCAGCCCACATCTCTCTATAGCCTTTCACCAGACGACAAATCTAAATTTGCACTCGCTCGCATTACCGTTACAAAATGTGCTCAAAATAAGGTTTTGTCACCTAAGCCATATTGACGTCATAATGAACACATTGTGTAATTTACAAACCGTAACTTTTATAGGCAATAAACAAAATACTTGTAGGCCTCCAAAATGATGTGATCTGCAAAATGTTTATCGCAATATCGGCACTGGGTTATGGGTAGATATAGCCAAGTAATTGTGATTAGGTGTTATTAAGCCATTCTAAATGGAATTCTTTCAATGTTACAAACCATTCTTGTCACATGTTGTAAGTAATATAGGTGGGGCCATTTAAACTCATTCAGATCAAGAATTATTTGGTTTGGGAGGCAAATTGGTAGTAATTTGACTCTTTAAAGTAAGATTATCTGTCTGGTTCACATTTAAACACATTAGCACATTTTTATCGTAACTGCTGCATATACATTTTCAGAATGTTTTTAAAATATACTTGCAATGGATCCAAAATAATTTCCTGGAAAGATAACATTTCTCAGTCAAATAAAAAGAAACTCTTTGTTGACATTCTAATGTTATGTGTGAGCAAGCTCCTTTTTTCGAAGAACACTTTTTAAAATCAACAGCTCACTTTCTAGTAAGGTAGAAGCATATGTTTCAAATTGGTTTGGTTACATAATATTTTTTGGCTAATCTACTCTACTCAATAATCTCGTAAGATTTTCATTACCCACGGTCTCTAACACTGTTAGTTGACAGAAGTGAAAATTTGTCAGATATTAACGTTACAAGGTTAATTTTACACATTTTATTGGATTTCTCGGCAGAAGATGATTCACCGGTTCGTTTTCGTCCAACTTATATGGTTATAGTTTCAGCGTATTCGAGTGGGCAGAGGAGTATGTGGGCAGGGAGTGCAGGGAGTCAAGTCAATTCCGCAGCAACACTGCTAGCGTGTTAACTCTCGATTGCTTAAAGCTTCCGTCACAAAGCGAGGCTTTTATGAGACATTTAGCAGGTTGGTTAACAGTAAGCCCGAAGATCAACTGCCTTAAGGTCCCAGACATTCGCAGTATTGAGTGATGTCTGTGCTTCCTTGTAAAGGTTCCGGCGTCCTATTTACTCGTGTAATTACGTTCTTTTTCAGCTCCTCAAAATCACACAGCTTCGCGGATTTCTGGTACATTGACAAAAATTCTGAGCAGTTTAGTGATTTAGAAATCAACACTCATTAGAACAAGTGAACTTTGGCTATGCATCTTTTCTCCATCTAGGCCACGGTGTAAGTTTGGTCACGTAACGCTACTTGCAAAAGAATAAATCAAGCTTGACGCTCACTTGCTTTTGTGTGTAGTCTGCCCGTAGACATCGTCGGTCCTCTCGAAATCGTCATCGCTACTGTTCTTGTGTGTTGAGGCGGAGCCGCCGGCGGCGCCGGTCGCCGGTTCCGACAGCGGCCCGTCGTCGTCCTCGGCCGCCGCTCGCCGCCCTCGCGCCTCGTCCCGCGCTGCCTGCGGGGACGGGGGTCCTCGTCTGACGCGAGGACATCGGTCCCGTCGTCGCGTCTGGTTGTCCCCCGTCACCGCTCACTTGGGCCGGCGGGTCGCCAGGCTCCGAAGCAGATTGCCTTCTTGGAGGCGGTCGTGCGCAACGATTCTCGACGCTGAAGAATTTCTTTTAAGTATGAAAAGCGACAACGAAAACATAATTGTTTTTCTATCACGTTTGAGAAGAGGTACTACGTGCAACCAGATAAACATATTTTAAACACTAATGATATAAATTCAATAAGTTATAGACGAAACGTTTTTCACAATTGAAATTATGAGATAGATATATAAACACGAAGGCCCAAATTTCAAAGACGCAGATGGCCGCGATTCCCTTTAGCGCTGTAGAGCAATTTTGGAATGAAGCAAATTTGTAGAAGGTGTAAGCTTATTAGAGCTGAGGTTTTCAAAAAAAGAAAGTATTTATCAATTGTTGTAGGTTGTCTTTAACATTGGTAAATAAATGTGGCCGTTACAATCCTGTTGAATTATAATATATACTGGAACATAATAATAAAGTTTTTGGAGAAAATGTAATTACAATTCGTTTAGTTTAGCCATTAGCATTTTAAGACTGGAAATAACAAAAACGCGAGAGCTTACTAGTGTCTCAGTATATAGCAAAACACACCCAGAAAATTGATTGAAACTTTTTTGCATTAACACCCTTATTTTACAGCACTTGTCGAAAATAAATTCCAAGAAATTTTTTTAAAAAGATATAAAGATAATTACAACAAAAATTAAAGTGAATCATGATAAATAAGGGAGAAAGCAAGTATGGATAAGAATGTGCCAGGACTAGTTTTTTTTTGGAGAGTGTAATGAACAATGAAATTTTAATTTCGACTATAATTTGTTGATCACAATACAATTAAGAAGCCCCCTAACAAATGTAAAACATGTCTTTTGAATTGAAATGCATCTATCGATTTCATGCTGTTCCAACTCTGTTAGTGTTGGTATTTGTACAATGTTTTATGGGTACATGGAATTAATTAACCTATAGTATAGAGTTTCTGAATGTTAAGAGTGTTAAGTCATGTATATTTACGTTGATACTATATTACGATACAGGTTTTTCATTATAATAAACAAAGGGAATATCTCTCTGGAAAAACAAGTAAGTGTTTGGCAGAACATTATAGGGTATATTGTCTATAATATGATGATTGAGATTATTGTATATCTGTGCTAAATTACACTTATAAATAAACAACAGTTATATTAGAAGTTCTAAATGTGAAAATATTGTAAAGAGTAAAGCACACAAAACCGTATTTGAAATAAGCTTCTAAATTACAAATCTAGATCATATACTTTAGATATAGGTGTTTTACATAGACATATACTTGTAACGGACTGTGGTGGCACGGAGAGAATATTCGCATGAATATTTAAGTCATATGTTTCTTAGGACACAATTTATAATCTGCGGAATTCGCTCGCACTAGAGCAAATACTCACTCAGTTACCTTGACGAGGTGTTGCTTTTTTGTGGTCACAGAGCATTGGCACACATCACGCTCTCTATGAACACATCATGTTGTAATGACATATATTCGCTCTCTGCGCCATCTCCAATAGAGATATTCTCTGGCTCACGCAGGCAGGAGACATGCTCATTTACGTTTATATACTCGACCTTTGCACCGGGGTGTGATAGCTCATACTGCCCCTTCCACTCGTCGTGCGAAGTGGAGTGAATCTATAGTCGCACGCGAGGTACATATTATTACTCATGCTGCTAAATAATAGCAAAGCGTCATCATCATATATGCACGCGTCGTGTGCAGCCTCGAGCGCCAGAACCACATCTCTAACGTTAATTTGTCAGCAGTGCATACTACCAGCACTCAATTGTGATTTATGGAGGCTTCACGGAAAACGCTCAGACAAATCTGAGAGCCAAACTCGCTAAGACGCCAACATTTTCGGCCTTCTTGACGGGCGAAATTTTGAGACACAACTCGCGGACTATAGTGGTATCTTATAAAGATATAATTTGGAGCCAATTCTGTGGCGACTTAATTTGCTTAATATCATTTGCACCCGCTTGTCCTGTTAGAAGTTTTTTGTGGTCTTTTGTCAGGAATGTTCCTCGGGCGGAGCTTATGCTATTCGTGTCGACAATGCCCAATGGTTAATTTGCATCCGTTGATGAGAATTGAGGCTGGTCACCCTAGGCTAATGTCATGACAGGTTCTCTCTATTTGGTTGATGTTCGGCGGCCTGGAAGTTCCCGCCTAGTTGAGAAAAGGCCAGAAGGATATGGCGAGAGCAAAGGAGAAAAACCCCGTCCGTTAGGCGGTATGTATCTTCGTACGCAAGAGCGTGTTGTCTTCGCACCGCGTGCGCGGCGACAATGGACAATCACCTGTTCCTTCTCGCTCTTGTCAGCAGACGATTTCTCTCTGGCGACTAGGTCTCTTAGCGCGGAAGATTCCGGCCCGGAAGTGTGGGTTTGATGGCTCGTCTACCGACAATTGATCAACTGGTGCACGAAGGGTTTCCACTGTGTGGTAACAGGAGTAATACGAAAAATGTTCATTTGTGACGGGGCCAGCGTGCGTGTTTTCCTTTAGTGGTGGGAAAGATATACCAGGTATAGATCGCTCTGGGTGACACATTTCCGTTGGGTCTTCCTCTGCTAACATAGATCTATTTCAACCTATAGGTGTGATTTATTCAAAACAATCCACTATATTTCATAGCCAGAATCTTCAAGATAATGCTCAATACCCTCACTTTTAAATGCCAATGCGACATGTGCACATAAATCGAGTGAATGTATCATTAGACATGACTATCTCTACTTGTTAAGACCCCTGCCATCTGTGTCTATGAGTCTTTTGTGCTAATGTCGCGCGGTGAATGTTGAATCGTTCTTGTGTGGTTATGAACTAGTTTGACGTAGTTGTATTTATGAAATATGGTCTGGAAAGCGTAGTGAATTGTTCGGCGATCAAGGCTCCACAAATCTTCTAATTCAGAGATTTTGCTAACAGATTTAGTGGGTTGTAGTGTTGTATGAGGATTGTAGCAATGGATAAAGTGGTTCTAGTATATGTTACAAATTTTAGTCGATTAGTTCAACATGCAGAGCCAATGATTTCACACTTAATTGTCAGTATACAGATTCATTCATATTTAATATTTCTAGCGTCGTATTCCTTCACATATAGATATTCCCTATTCTGTTGTGGACGGTTACTTGTATTACATAATGATCCTAGAGTTGCTGTCTGATATGTAAATGGGTCCTGTACCTGATACGCGTAACGCGTAGTCATGGTTGATGAATATGTTAGGCAAGTCCAGTGGTATTTCGTTTGATTTTATCACTGCACTGTGATTATACATTGGTTCGTTATTCCATTAGACTTCACAGACGACTGCGTTAGGATACAATACTCAAGATCTGTTTTCAAAAGTGTGTATTTTTTACCTACGAGTAAAATAGGGTTCGTACACTACCACTCACTCTTGTGCTGTCTACCTTGTACCTAAGTCAAAATTAGATGGACAAGCACTAGACTCATAGATTAGCCGGCTAGGCTGCGATTCGTGGACTATCGCTGAGCAAAGAGGAACAGGGGCGACAGGCCGATCAGAGTTCGTAAGCAGAGGAGAGTCGCGGCGGCCGCTGTAAATATGGCGCCTCACAGTCGGTAATATAACGTTTGTCCTTGCATCGCATTTGTCGTCTGCTAGGCGCACGATTTATCACGCCGGCCGCTACTAGGAAAATTGAACACACAGTTTCCGTTGGTACCACCCGCGCAGATAACGCAAGGCTCAGGAAGGTCGTGCACGCGTCACAAGTGGCCAGCCACAGCGAGAGAGTGTCGCTGGCCTGCGCGCGGCCAAGCGAAAGTGTTCGTCTGCTCGCGGCGCCCGTCGTGGTATGCTGCTGTGCTTTCTGTTTTCGGCAGATAGTCTGTTACGGAGTCTGGCCATCAGAGCTCTTATAGATCTGCTTATCGATTTGCGGACCGCACCATGGAGATCAACACTTACGCACACGTGGCTTTTCTGTAGGCATAACGCACATTCTTATTGGTCATATAGAGATATATCATGCACGAGCTGCACGCTGCAAGCCATTTCACATACTATCCTTCTTATGTTTAAGTATTGTCACGCGAGTCATGTGGCCCATTTCTCATATGTCGGCTTCTCTTGTATCGCAGTTAGTCTTCGGCGCATTCCACAATGTAACAGTAGCACTCCTCATCGGCTTATATGTGAATGTTTACACTCTACCCCATTCAGCGTTCCCACGTGCTACTTAGCACTTAATCTTGCTCAATAATGATTTGAACTTCGTCTCGCTGCAAACAGGTAATTTTCTGGAATGACTGAACACCTGATTTGAGTGAGGAGTACCGTCCTTATTATGTGCTCTGCTACTCTCGATGTGGAAAGTTGCCACACGCGGGGCCTAACGACTTCAGGCTACTCGTGTGGCGCTGCTCGATCCTTCTCCATGAATATCTTCTCTGTTAGCCCCACATCCTGCGGGCTTCGCGCTTCATCGGGCTGGTGCGGTTAGCTTTTCTGAGGCTGCCAGTGGTTTATCATATCAGTTTTCGAGGAACCCACCTGTCCGGCCTCATCTTCCGTCGTACTAGTGCCAGCTACGCAGATAGTTTTGTTCAGGAACTTCCTATATCAATTCGTCACACAGCAACAAATGTACTTGGATCTTTGCAAGGAAATGCAACACTCTCGATAGACGGCCCGGCCGGACCGGCTCCGGACCGGGTTTGCTGGGTGAATCAAGGGTCGACTATTTTCGGTTCTTCGCGGGAACTCAGGGACCTTCGGAGTCGACAAGAGCTCTCACCGATTCACGATGTTCTCTGGATAGGTTTTCCCCTGTTTTCACCATTGGCTTTCCCCCCTCTTTGCCCTTCCTCGGTCCGGTAGTCAGAGTTTTTCCTTGCGACCTTTGCCTTTTTCGCGCCCGCCTTGGCCATCACTTTCTTTCTTTCTCGCTCCGCTTCCCCAGTCAAACCGACTCCACCCTTTATTTGTTTGTATTTTACTGGCCGTACTGTAATGTCACTTACTGTTTTTAAAACGCACCACAGAACAGGCTTTGACTGCAATGAATTTTTGCTATTCTACACCATCTGCGCCCTGAAAACAGACAGGCTCTAAAACGCAAAACCCGCCGCCAACTTCAAAAGTAAAGCGCGTCCTCTGCTGCATATTTTGCCCCTGCGATTGTGAATATAAAGCTGGTATAGTTTAACTTGAACGTTATTTGGGATGAGTAATCAAATTTCTCCAAGAATTGCAAATGCATGGCCAAACTTGAATGAGAACGTTTGAAACATAGCATACTTGATCATTTCAAACCGTGACATAGACAAACCCATACTAGTGAAAAACTCTTTCATAAGTTTAAAAAGGTGCAGAGAGTAGCGTAAATATGATTAACAATGGTGATAGTTGCTGTGAAGTGTAATACATTGCCTGTGCGCTCAGTAGTTAGTAAAAATTTAAATTTTATCAAGCTAAAATGTATTTTAATTTTTATTCGCAGCGGCGTCGCGCTTTAGGAAACACCCACCTGGTGGCGAATTGCCCTGCGCGCCGCTCCTGACCAGCTCGGCAAGGATGCTGGCCTTGAGAGCGCGGCCAGGGCTGTGCGCTGCGCACTCGAGCTGGCAGGGACCTTGGAGCAAGGGGCGCGGCTGGAAGCTGCGCGTGCGGGCGGTCTGGCCAGAGCGTGGCGGCGGGGAAGCAGAAAGGCGGCGGCGCCGGCGGCGGCGGCCGAAGCGCGCCGCGCCGCACCAGCTGCGGATGACGCGCGCTCCCGCCCCGCCCGCCCTGCCCCCGGGGCCGCGCGCCGGGTTGAGGGCGGAGAGGTGCTGGGGAGGCGGCGCACGTAGAGCCCGCGAGGAGGGCCGTGGAAGTCTCGTCCGCTGGTGCGCGCCTGGAACGGGGGTGGGGGTAGGCACGCGTTGCACCCGCGCAACACCAACCTTAACTAAGACAGACGCTTTAGCTCCGTATTTAAGCCGCTAAGGCGGGACAGAAAATATGCTTCTTGTGCTGCATCCTTTCAAATAAAAGTATAATAATAATAATAATAATAATAATAATAATAATAATAATAATATAATAATAAATAATCAATAATAATAATAATATTTTATTATTATTATTATTATTATTATTATTATTATTATTATTATTATTATTATTGAAGGGCACGCTTCCTCCAGAGTACTTATTGTCAAAAACATATGAAGTGGTGTTCTACTATGAATATTTTCTCATTTTTAAAACAATGATTTTTTTAAAAAAAATCGGAGCCAATCTAATATTTTTAATTTTATAAATAAAATACTTATTACAGCAATATGCCTCAGAATATCCCGATTGAAAATGATGACATTTTATTATTCAATGTGGCAAGAAATTTCGTACACCAAGTTCAATATGTAACCCTGGCGACTATTTGATAGACACATCATCAAACATGGATGTTCGGCAGGTACACGAAATCTCTTTCAGATAGAATATAACCGAAACACCAGCGCATAATGCATTGTCTAAAAATTGAGAAAATTTTACATGAGTAACTTCGTCATAAGGAGTTACTCATGTAACATATATATCAATTTAATGTATATTAACATAAAGTGATCATCTTTGACATCTCTGCAAACTATTACTACATTTATTCTGAGACTTTCTGTAAATCTGAAACAATGTCAATGGGCCAATTTGTACGCTTCTTCTCATGAACGTTTCCGATGTTTCTGCGAACGCACGCGACTCTGTGTGGCATCAGCTCCTAGTGTGGCACCAGTCTAATTAGACGAACGAAACTATTCGTCGAGCACCGCACCGACTCAGGTTGCTCAGGACATCAATTGATGTCGCTCCACTGCCTCTGACCAGGAGGTCTCAGGTTCCAGCCCGACGATGGCATAATTTTCGAGACCAAATAGACAGCTAGGTTGAATTCAGCCGCTGCCTGAATGAGAATTCTAGCGGCTGGCTTGACTGAATCGTATATCGCACGCGATTTTTCATTTCTCTTCCTGAAAGATGCCTGCTTGGGGAAAAGCTCGAGGTCACCATTCAACTGGGGAAGATCGCCGCCGCCTCCCGCGATAAAAAAACAAAAACTTGTGCTGTGGGAGTAAAGACCTTAGCAACGCGTGCGGAATTACTCAGTCAGTCAATCCGAGGGTCTTACGCTGGGTCCGCCGCCGCGGCGCCTTGCCGAGGAGGAGGAGGAGGGGGAGGAAGGAGACTTGGAGGAGTCCACGCGCGCCTCGGCGGCAGAGTGGCTGCCTGCAGGAGGCGACGGCTGCGCCGGTTGCACGCTCAGGTCCACCAGCAGCGCGGGCAGTTCCTGCTCGTCGCACGGCGCGGCGGGGGCGCCACCGTCGCCGCCCGGCTGCAGGGCCAGCCAGTGCGGCTCTCGCGCCGCCGCCCGCTCGCCCCCCGCCGGACACGCGCCGCGCAGGCCCAGCGACTGCGCACAGTGCGATTGCAGACGCCTCCTAGCAGCTGGAAGGCGTTTCACATGGCCAATTTTCTTGTGTTCCCGAATTATAAACGACCGTTTCCATTCCAAGAAATCGGCCAATAAAGGACATATTACGACACACCTTAGATTCAGTGTGCCCCGGTTTCATGTGAAATCAACTACACGAATCACTTAATTGGACACCGTGTTCCATTAGATATCAGACGATTCTATTTTTTGTAGCATTTTTTGTTTTACGTAAACATTTGAGCATTGCCTCATTGTTAGTACTTGTGTTAAAAATGAACATTTACTTGTGACTGTCTAAATCCTGTTTTATAAAACGTTTTGTAAAAGAAGGTTGTACACAATCAGATTTTGGATAACATTGTTTGTCGTTGTTGTTAGGAATCCTGTGTACTATCATTCCCATTTCAGTCTCTCGTCTTGTATTACAATTATCATTATTCGAAGGTAGTATACATTATAAATTCTAAGACGCTTTGAAAAACGCGTTTTCTTCGACCACTCACTACGAATACTTTTCGTTAATTCGATTCTCGTTTTGTCGATCCTCTTTCGAGCAAATTAACCTAACCTCTACCCAGACAGTAACAGGTCACCGTTTATTGTCGTTTGAGCTTCGTAAACCACGTAAAAGTAAGATTTCAAAAAATGTATTTTCCACGAAACGTTTTATAAAACAATTTTAAAAAAAGTAACACGGTTTAACAGGTTTAAGAAGCACGTTGGTGTGAAAATAAACGAAGATCAAGAAGAGACAAAAGCGATTGAAGAACAAAAACAGATACATTTTGGATTTAAAGTAATAAGATAAATGCTTAAATCTCTAAACGTTGATGCACTCAATCCAAATTTGTTAATATTTTGCTTTTTAATAGTTTAACTTAACCACCATTACATTAATTCGAATAGTTATTTTAAATAAATCTTTCGTTTTGGTTTGGTCAGTGTAGTTTTGTAAAAATCAGCAATTGGAGACTGGCAGTGGAGCCGAGCTTTAGATCAGTTTGATCAGAATATTTAGGTAGGCATTTAGGTAATTTCAATTACATGACTGATATTGCTAAATTTATAGTTGTAGGGATTTGTTTTATATGATTTCCTCACATTGTTTGATTTGTGAGCATTTTTGTTCACTATTTAAGGTATTTGATACATAAAAATTCATACTATTATCCATAAATATGAGTTATAACACTGATTTTTCAATGTTATTGATTTTATAAAATATAACAGTCCACAGAATTATCTATGCTGTTTTGTTTATATACCTTGGCTCATTTCCTTAATCTTATTTCCATTTATCTACTTTTTCTAAGGGCGGACATTTAGTTCACTCGTGCGTTCGGAATTAGCCACAAATATTATAGGTGTAATGACTGTCAGGCTGTTACAACGAAAATTATGAGTTTTAAATATTAGACAGTTCTTGATTACCGTTACAGAATTTCGACAATATTTTTTATATATTAATTAATCGTTGACTGTCTTTAATTATAAAAGCATTACAATTACCGCTCAGAACTTTGTTAGTTGGAGTATTGAAGTTTCTATATCATATATTATAATTTGTTTATTTTGGGACTCTACAATGATGTTTTTGTATTGGACGTGTTACAGCTTAGTATCTGAATTTTTCATACCTAATACCATTTTGTTTTGTATCGATTATCATGTTTATTAGCTATATTTACATAAGTATTTTGTATTGGGCAATGACGTCCACACATTGTTGCGCCATTTTTAAGTATCTGTTGTGACGTCTGTACAAGGGTAAGACTGACGAAATAAACTTAGCACAGTCCCTTGAACTTCTCTAGTAGCAGAATAGTAGTAAATATCGAAAACACTACAACTTCGGTGTTGTAATAGGGTGACACTGCTAAATACCGTCGTAGTCATTTTGAACCGGCGGAACGGAGTACGAGTATTTAAATGCATCAAAGAAAGGTGAATACAGCATGAAAAACCACCCAAGTCGAAGTTTCTTGAAGCATTGAAAGAGATATGTGGAAAGTTCAGGAATTAGCGACCGATCATAGTCTGCCCAACCAAATCACCTGCGCAGCAACTGTGGCTCCCCCGCTGCAGGACACAGCCTCGAGCAGGATACTGCAATCCTCCAGCTGGTCCCATCCTCCCAGCACCTCCCACTCGTACACCATGTCGATCTCCAGCGCGCCCACCGGGGGGAAGGGCTTGGAGGAGAGGGACTCCGTGCTGAGGGTCGCGCGCAGCAGGAAGGGCCCGCCCAGCAGCTGCAGGTGGCGGCCGCGCGGGACGTGCAGGAGGACCAGCGTCTCTTCATCCGCGTCGGCCTCTGGCCCTGCGGGACACCCGCCCTTAGACCGTAAGAAGAGGAAGAGTTGGAATCGCGCGCTTGTTAACGTAACTCTTGTTGTAGAACCCTCAGTACCCTGAAGAAGCCTGCGACATGACAGGCGAAACGTCGGCCTATCTGCCAACGACGCGGCGTCACCCGGACAGCCTAGAAGTAATGGACTCGAGCCGCGGAAGCCTACGTGTACAGTTGAACCCTAGTAACGAAATGGTGGATAAATCATGTTCCTATATATTGTAGTATATTATACTTCATCTAACAAGTCGTATAGTCTCAATCCGCTTAGTAGGTCTTTGATACCGAAATATCAATTAACTGCAAAGCGTCTGTCTGTTCGTCCGTCCGTCCGTCCCTCCTTCTGCGTCTCTCCGTCCATCTGTGAATGCTAGCGTCGCAAAAATTCAGTCGCATTTCTTCAAAATTGATACTCCTCGATCAATTTATAGGAACTCAAGGCCCTCTGAATTTGAAACGGATATTTTAATTTTGCGGCGTACTTTACACGAAGCATCAGCTTTTTCATTTTAAAAAAGAAAAATGGTTCCATATTGTAAAGTCAACATTCTCGTCCAATAGCAAAAATGACCCAAAATATCTATCACGCTGGTGCTGATAGTTCAGTTGAAAACATCGAGAAGTCCGCTTTCAAACCGCTTCAGGTTGGCGGAGTTTTTAAGTCGCGAAATGAAGAGTAACCATTAAAGAACTTACAATAACATTTCAATATCTTTGATGCACTCGACGAAAGTCATCTTTACTATTTCCAGGAAATGGTAAGTAGTAACGGAGACCGCGAGTGAAACCTTGCTAGTTGATAATTAACCAAATATATTCCACATAGGGATATGAAATCAGTCTCCAGGTTTGCCGCCCCTCGTCCACTGGTGATTATAGTGTATTATTTCGTTACTTGATGACCGATGGAAATCAAAATAATAAATTATTTACTACTATTATAATAGTAATAATAATAATAATAATGATTATAATAACAATGACAACAACAGTGACAGTAACCTTCATCTCGAACTTTAGATCCTTCGTCACTGCTGCCGCAGGACGTATCTCTATGACCTTGGGACCTACTACCAGCTTCATCATTGGGAGACCACTTGTCCTCATAGTCTCGTTTGCACAGCTCATCTCCACCGCCCTCATGACTATCCTCCTGAAAAAAAGATCGTGATGTGCCATTATGATATACAGAGGGATTCATTTAATAAAATGTCATCGAATATCTGATAATCAAACAAAAAAGTCTTAATAAATATCCGGAATGCTTGCGTTCCTTGCTACAGCACAGTAATTACTTCATTAGGTCGGTTTATGAGAGATTATTGTATCTGGTTCAGTACTATTGTCTATTCAATTTAGAGTCGACGTGTGGAATGTAATGCAGAGAACTGAGGGTCGTTGATCCGATATTTCAATTGGCAAACAGATTGTCATGGTCTTTACTCATGAAAAAGCAAATGTAGCTGCACAATTTGACGGTTGAAAGTATAATCTACGACAGCAATCACATTACAAAATGCAACAGTATGTTAAAATTTGCTTCAATGTGGGTCCTTATGATGACAATACCAGGTAGGAGTATCGTCGTAAGCAACTTTACCGCTCTAAAGCCAGAAACCAATGCAATTCTGGACATGTGTTAATCAGACAATTAGTGCCTCAATCTCTCAAAGATTTTCTAGCAGTTTGTTTAGATTGTTACAAAATACAATTATCAATGATACATGAATATGAGATTTTAGTTTATTTTTTCGCGAGATCAGAAATTTCATTATGAAATGTCGGAATTTTGCGTAGATTATCCATGGGTATATTAAAAAACTTTTAACATATGAATCCTTTGAATGTATGAACCAAAACTCTATTGGAATTCTATAAATATTTATTAAACGTTTAATCACAAGTCTGATATTAAACTTCTAGCATCATCTCCGTGCAAACATTTTGATTCTACAAATTGGAAGATAGGCATTTTCAAATTTATTTCACATACTTGATTTTTTGCCATCAATAAATGATAAAGTTCATTTCAGAGATTGATACATGTGTGATCCAGTAGCATGAAACGCTTTGCTCAGTTCGATGTAGAAACGTCTACATTTGGCAATACGTTTAGACGAAAATACGTGATTTTAAATTAAGTATTCATGGAATTTTAAAGCAACACCCCGAAAGTTTGAGATGTTTCCTAGTAGATCCTTGTTTCATTGGAAACTATTGCAAAATACAATGAATGTAATAAATAGTTTTGCTCACATTTTGTTTGAAATACTATTGTTTTAACATCACTACATATATCATTTATCATTGAATGATTATGAAACAAATACTATGAATTACATATAGTCCTATATGCATTATTTCAGTCATGTGCATTCGTAAACTTATAGTTTCCTATTTTATTGTGTTTGTATACCTACACAATTCATCCTGTAATAAATGATCAGGAATTTTACCTACAAATTGTAAAGCGCTTAAAACTCACCATCTTCATTTACGAAAATTCACTGTCCACGGTAGTTCGCATTAACCCTATCTTCTCGTATTGAATTAAGGTTAAAAGTATGACGTTATTTATTAAGTCCATGGAATCAGCATAACGACTAAACAATCCGTGGGTACTGTTGCATATTCCTTTTAAAGAATCGAATGCATTGCTTTCTAAAGCAAAATACTATTTCAAAATTAAACCAGTGCATCTTCAATAGTATTTTTTATGTAGTTCAAGAATTCACAAACAATATTAAATATTTGTTTAAAAATACAACGTCAAAAGCTATTTGTTAATAATGTTTAAGGGCACAGTTATGTTTTATTAAAAAGAACTGCGACATTAGCTAATATTTCAGGCGTACCAATAGTTTGTGTTTGAATGTGCTATAATGTAATTTCTCTTCTCATTGTTAATGATTCATTGAAATATTGAAATGAATATTTTACAGATGGCTTTTTATTAGAGTACATTGGTATCTCTTTTATGTTTTAAAACATAATGAAAATAATACTGTTACGATCTTGTACATAAGTTCATAATTTTAATGCCAACTCTCTGTGAATGGATTGGCTAAATCCCTAACTCTTTTCTATCAAGTCTTTTTGACAATTCCTGAAAGATACGCGTGAAAGTATTTAAAATCGCATCTATCTTCAGATTATAGTGACCAATTATTATTGGTGATGCAGTACATTATAAGAAAATATGTGTTTTTGAAATAAGACTGCTTAAAAGCATCGTGAAAGATAAGTACAAAAATATCCTCACTACTTCAGTTATAATATTCGCCATTAACGTGAGGTAATTCACAACTAATTCAAATGAAAAACAAGTTTGTCTGCAAGTTACGTTTACTACACTTAAGATAACTCGGAAAAAGGTTAGTAGAAACAAAAAAAAAATTGAAGTAAAAATATGCTTCATTCTTCCACAAAATTCATTAGTTCTTTATACGCCAAACATTTTATTTCTCATGGTGTAGGGATGTCTTTGTGCTAAACTCGCGTGCCCCTTTACCCCTACATGGCCGCAAGGGCGGTACACCGCTTGGAGGCCTGGGCCCCGTCATGACCTGCTATGCGCGTACAGACAAACGTTTTGTTTTTTGCGGTGAACCTTAAAGAACTGGGTATTAAAATCGTGAACTCATGAATGACGTTATATGTTGCTTTCCATAAATAAACATCAATTCAAAAATATCCACCCTTTATTTCTTAAACAAACAATGAACTATCATGTTAAGCAATAGACTTCAGTGGCAGGGTGTTGAAATTAAAGAAATTGAAGAGGTTAAAGAGTCTTTTGAATTTCACTTGGAATAAAATTGTCGATTCGAGAATGTGAATGAATATGACTTTAGAATAAGAGTATAATGAGCTTCTGACGTGTGCGGTGGTGTACCTTTTCTTCGACAATATCAATGAGGAAACATCAATAATGTCATTCATGAGATTTTAATCTTCAAATATAGTTCAATGCGGTTGTCTTCCCCTATTATTTAAGCTATGTTGTAAACATAGTACAAGAAGAAATGGTTTAGGATCTTGGCGTTAACATCAGTTTGTAATAAAATCCCGACTTAGACACATAGCAGGATGCTAAGTGTTGGAAAATGACATATGACAGCGCTTTTCGAGCAACAAGATATTAAAGGAATTTTCTGCGGAGGGGAATCTTGTATTTCCCATGCGTACTAAAAAATGCATATTCAGTTGGTCTGCCTGTTTTTTAACAATCACAAGGGGAAGGCGTCTATGGCATATCTTGAACCCTCAGTCCTAGCTCAGAAAGCATTTACATTGCCATCATAAAGAAAGGCTATGTGATAATCTGCGAATGTAAACTAAGGGAGGCAGATTAATGATATTTTTTTCAAATCCTAAACTAAAATACACCCACGAGAGAGGGGGAGGAGGGAACTCATTTTGGAAACAAAATGTAGAGAAATTAATGCTGACGAAGTGGAGGATTTGCATACCTGCTCAGGAGATCTAAGGTCTAGTTAATGCATCCCTTAAGCGAAGAGAACTTCGACAACTTGTCATTGGTGTGAATACAAAATTAGAGTGAGTATACAAATGATTAATAACGTGTGATTTGCGTACTTCTCCACTAACACAAAGGTTTTCTATAAGCCATATAAGATTTGAATTATGAAAAATAGTTTATATTTATTGTCATCGCTACATTATTGATCTATGTGGCTAATCAATAACATAAATCTTTAAAAAAAACGATATTATAACCTGACACACATTCAGTCTATAAAACAACCACGGCAACAGAATACAGATACGCCCTCGCGCCCAAGAACAGAGCTCCTCAGGAGCAATAAGACATAGCTAATGCATTGTTTTAGCTAGGGAAACTTAAATCACTTTCATCTGAGGGGACACGAAATTATGTATGATGTAACAAGATCTTAGAACGAGAATACTAATGGTTTTATACGTTGTAATTTTCATTTTCAATCCACAATTACAAGTATTTTTCTATCTTGGTCCTAGATGAGATTGGAGTCTTGAATTATAGCTTTAGCATTATAGCTCAAAGTAGATGTCATAGCTATATCACGCGGCTATGTGACAGTTGCGATTACCCCGCAGCCAGGAGTTGGACGTTCAGGCAACAGGATGCAGGTGGGACGTCGCCCACGACTTCGAGCAACAAGACACCTCCGATGCCTCCGAACTGAAGGGCGAGGCCGAGCCTGAAGGTCTGGCGAGAGTTGGACGAGAGGAGAGGGGGGCGGAGGGGGCTGGGGGCGGGCGGCGCGAACAAAGGCGCAACGGCCAGCGCCGTTCTTTGTGTTGCGATATTATTTCGAAACTTGCGGGCGGGAGGTGCAACTTGTAAACAAGCCGTGGACGCCCACCACCTAGTTTACATGCAAATGCGAACCGCGCGCCCGGAAGAGAGCCAAGGCGACCCGCGAGTGCGCAAGTTGGGCGTAGGGTGCGCCCCTGTCGCTAGCCTCTTCTCGCGCCGCCGGCGTCCGTTTTCAGAGCGGACGTGGCAACATCTACGACTTCGCCCGTCATTTTTCTAGTCGCAATGCGCCCGTTGCGGCGGGGGTGGGGGGGGGGGGGATTTGCCGAATGCCGCATTCGACACCTTATTTGTTCTGAAGTTTTTTCTTGGGGTTTCAGTTAGGGGGAAGTTGTAATGAGTTTTGTCAAACCCGATAATAATCTCAGGATGATGGGAAAAGACATGTAATGTTTTTTTGTCTATGACGTGTTTCCGAGTCATACGTTTGTAATTTTCAACTTTCGCACTACATATCGCATGTATACAATTTTCATAAAATATATACAATTTTCCCAAAACTACGAGCACTTTTTTGTGTAATTATGTGTGGAATGTAGGGAAATTTGTACAGTTTTAAATTAAGACTTTTTGTAAAGTTTGGAATTTGAAAAGTTACTTTCTTAATGCCACTCCAAATTTTAAAAAAATGTTTCGCCACCTAAACCCTTAAAAAGGCGTAAGGCACATTTTTGGCAAAATTCGAATATTGTCCTACAAAATTGCCACAAATAAATATTGGAAAGTTCGATATCGAGAATTTTTTTCTAGAGGAAATCAGAGCTAAAAAATATTCTTTATATTGTTTTTTAAAAAAGAGAAGTTCTTCCATAAATTCTGGTTTACACCTAACTGCTTATACGTATATGTGACACCCACGCCCGAAAGAGAGCGAAAGTGTTCTGCTTGGGCGTTGCGAGTTGGGCGCAGGGTGCGTCTCTGCCGCTAGCCCTTGTCGGCACAAATGTTTTGTTTTTAAACCGTTTAATCTGCAATGCACGCTGTTCCCACACAGCCCATCCCAGGTTTGCACAAATAACGTATTTTCATTTGTGTATTTATATATTTAATCATTTATGCTAGTGAATAGTTCTGACTGTGCCGCTTCTCAGTATTCCATAACAATCACGTCAATCGTTTATACAAAATTATCTTACCACTCATTTATTTGTTACTATAATAAATTTAGCATTTTGTCGAAATTCATAAGTTAAATAATCATACCCTTATACACCCTCCTTCTAATTGCAAATTCTAATAACTAAAACCAGGGCTATGATTGGCTCAGAGCTCTCGCAACCGCGAACTTCATCCGCCCCTGCAATCCTTCTTACGGACTTGTTCAGCCTGTCCTTCGCTATTGAATAAGACGCCCGATAGTAAGCGTGTTGCTCTGCTGATCGTTCGTGTTATTGCCATCAGCATTCAGGGATCTTCCGATATGGGCGTGTGAACATTATACTTTCTAATGTATAGTTTATTTATTTATGTTCTAACGGAACTTATTCAGTCTGGCCTTTTTCTCGTCCGTGTTAGTCGCACCCTCACTTTAATATGTGCGCTTGTAAACATTGAATTTTGTAATGTGATAATAATAGCTTTCCAGTATACGTACGTTTCTACGGAGCAATATACGTAGAATAGGGAAAGTTCTGCAATGCTGCGGAAAGTCGACCGCACGAGCTTGCCTTCCCCTCTCCCCTCTCCCCTCTCCCCCTTCTCCTGCCGCCGCCGGCGTCCGTTTCAAAGCTGAGGCTGGAAAATCCATGACTTCGCCCGTCACTTTTCTAGTCGCAGAGGCCCTGTTGCGGAGGGCTTGGAGAATAAAGGCATGTTCCGAATGCAATGTTCGTCACCTTATTTGTTTTGTTTTCTTTTGAAGCTTTTTTCCCTCGGCTTCAAGTTAGAGGCAAGTTGTAATGAGTCTTATCTAATCCGATAATGATCTCTGGATCGTAGGAAAAGAGATGTAACGGTTTTGTCAATGACTATTTCCATATCATTAGTTTGTAATTTTCAACTCAGTCTATGCATTGTGATAAGCCAGAAAACTCCAATTTTATTTGAACAGAAAAAACATCAAAGATTATAAATACTGCATAAATTAATGCATATCAAATGTTTATAGTCAAAGAATATACAGTGAATTGCCAGTGACGTGTTTAGTAAATGTGCGACATTGGTCAGAGCGGACGCATTTGACCAAACAGTTCGAGTATCTTTAGTTAAGATTGGGTTTAGTCTTTTCAACTGTGGGTGCCATGGGATTAGTTTTGATGTGCTTAAGATTATTTATATTTTAAATATGTCGTGATAATTTGGGTTGTAAATTTTAAATTAATTCTAAATAGACCTTGCATTCTAAATGTAACTTATGATAGGATAGATTCGTAAACGAAGATTGTATTCAACAAGTTGTGTTGAATACAGACAGTTAAGAGTAGGTATTTACGTGGGGGATAGCATAAGGAGACTCGCGATTGCGGAATAATTTATTTGCAACATTTTATATTTTTAAGAAACTATCAAATAACATCTAATACTACGGGTACATTTTGCAAACAATTTGACAGCAGGAGACAATACGATAGGAGGGTCATCAACAAGAACATCAACTGCACAAGAAGATTCAACAAAACGGAAGATTTGGAGTTCTCTGGACAAGTGAAAGCAGAGATGTGGCCATAAGTTTAATCCTTGACCATTCAGAATTTCAATTATTTTATACAAGAAGTTTTTTCCTCGGGTTACGAGTTAGGGGAAAGTTGTAATGAGTCAAATGCGATAGTGATCTCAGAATCTGAGAATAGAAATGTATTATTTTGTCTATGACGTTCTTCCGTTGGCAACTTTGACCTATTCATTCGTTTGATTTTTCAATTCGGTCAATGCAGCATGGATATAGACCTAGCAACATTGCGGCATAAGAAAATATTTGAATGGTATGTATATACAGCGGTATCTACATAAGTATTAACACATCACAATACTGAGTACGTAGTTTCTCTCTTTTTCTTTCTTTCTTCCTCTCTTTCTTTCTTTCCAATATAGTGAATTAAAGGAGTAGGGGGAAATTGGTGCTATCAGTCATTTCATAAATCCAAAATAAATATGTAAGAATGTCTCCGAAAAGAAACAGTGTGTTTGAAACGTTGTTTATACGTGCTTATAGAACACTTTGTGTTTTATAAAGTTGCAATGACTAACTAAGACCGATAGAAAAAACAAAACTTCGATTTTACTCGATTTACTTGATCAGATATTTTGAATTCAGCAGCTTTAAAAGTACTAATGTTTTCTCATAATGTTATCAACGTTATGCATTACAGATAAATTACGATTCTTTTGGATTTGCAAATTGAACCGGAAACGAATTTTACATTTGATATAAAAATAAAATTTCACTAGCCATTATTCTTCGTAAAATGAATTCTACCATTGCCTCAAAAGAACGGCTTTTAATTCTTCATACAGATGCAGAATTGTCAATGGAAGTGCTGTTGTCAATCAGCCTGACGCAGTGGCAAGGAGCAGCGGTTGTGAACAAACGCCTGCGGGGGCTGCGGAGGGGCGGGGGTGGGGGGGGGCGGGAAAGGGAGCGGCGTTGTTGAAGATGTCAGGAGGCCAGCGCGCCGCCGCCGCCCGGACGTGGGCGTGCGGGGCATTGATTCGGCAAATTAGCCTTTCCAATCAGCTACGTCGCAGTCGCTAGCGACCAGGGGCGGCCATGGGGTCGTGTTGGCGGCGACCAGATGATTGCGGTCGCGGTTCACACAACTTCCTCACCTCTGGTAAACTCTGCGTGGCAGATTGGTTTCCCAGCGCTTCAGGTTTTTCTTTGAACACATGAAATAATAACTAGTATGCTGGAGAAATTTAGAAGAAGATATAGGAAAATACTTAAGCCCAAAATAGCAGTCTTACAGGAAAGACAACAGATGCTCGTATCTATGCAGAGATCCTTAGACTTCCATTAGCCGATCTACATTAAGACGCCTGGGCTTTCCAGCCATTATATCGTCTTAGGAGAGTTAATAGTGAGAAGGAAACATGAAAGTAAGGGTAAGGGCTTGTGATCATAACAAAATATTGAAATGGGTCTTTTCTCAGGCTTTTGTCATTACATTGTACTCCTCGGTCCAGATAAAAAGGCAAGTCAAATTATTTTAACTAGTGTACTATCCAAGTTTCACAATGATTATTGATTAAAACAACCCTTTTACATTAGTGTCTCAGAATCTCATATGCGTCCTAAAGCTCTATTCTTAAATCTGTATATATTCATCTTTATTCAGTCAAATCGATTGACGGCACGATTCTGTGTTTGTCCATCCGCGCGTCTGTGGTAAACTATTTTGTGCAAACAGATATTCTCTGCTCCAGCACACAACCCTTCCAACTCACGGCGCTTAGAGTTGGACACGAATATTTTGAGTTGTAGATGCTCTACACGGAGCCTCAACATTTACAAAATTAACTCACAAATGGTTAAAAATGTTTTGATTTAATTTTGTTCTCATATAATACGACTATAAATAGCGCTTGAATGAATAGTGCTTTCTCATTTTCATAGATATATCTAAATATTCGAAACTTACAAAAGTTATAAACTTGTTTCAACAGTTAATACAACTTTATACACACAATAGACATTTTTACAAACTGAAATCTGTTCTTCCAAACTAGATATTGAAATAAAATCTTTACCGAATTTTCGAAAATGAATGTGGTAGTCGTTTCTGCGAGTCAAGTATTCGATCCATACACCTGGAAGGTGTTAACAGCTTACATGAGGAATTCTTAATCGAAACAAGATGCTTCCCAAATGGTAATATACAATAAAATTATGGTAGAATATGCTTCTTTTTCAAGTTATTTAAAATTATATGATGTTGAGTTCTGAGTAGATTAACTTATGGGACTAATTTTTACTTTCCAGTACACGTACGTATATATAGATATAAAATATATTAAATAAATTTCGAGATTTCAACAGAAATACACGCTTTTGAGTCCCCTGATATCGAATGATATCTGATATTCCAAAACGACCATCTTCCCCACTATCAGTGCGTCAGTCTGTCTGACCGTTTGTCTGTCTAACCATTTGTCTATACGACCGTAAGACTATTTGTCCGCTTGTCTGTGCGATTGTGTGTCTGTCATTAGTCTCTGTCTGGCTGTCCGTTTGTCTACTTTTCCGTGTCTCTATCTGTCCGTTTGTCTACCTGCTTGTTTGTTTGACTGCCTGTCAGTTCGTTTGTCTGTGTGTCTGCCCGTTCGTGTGACTGTACGTTTGCTGTCTGTCCGTATGTCTCTCCGTTTGTCTGTCCCTTTGTCTGTTCGTTTGTTTCTCCGTTTGTCTGTCCGTTAGCCTATCCGTTTGTTTTTCTATTTGTACGTCTGTCTGTATACATGTCCGTTTATCTATCTGTCCGTCTCTCCGTTTGTCTCTCCGTATGTTGGTCCGTTAGTTGAAAAATTAGTTAGTTTGTCTGTCCGTTTGTGTGTCCTTTTGTTTGTCCGTTTATCTGTCAGTTTGTCTTTCAGTTTGTCAGTCCGTTTGCATGTAAGTTTGTGTGTCCGTTTTCGTGTCCGTTTGTTTTTCCATTTCGTGAGCCTGTCCGTTTGTCCTTCCGGTTGTGCTTCCGTTTGTCTGCCCGTTTGCATGTCCGTTTGTTTGTGCAAAAGCCTATCATTCTGTCCAACTACTTGCTCATTTGCCAGACCGTTTGTCTGTAGGTTTTTCCTTCCGTTTGTCTGTTCGTTTGTCTGTACGTATGTTGGTTCATTGGTGCTTCCGTTTGTCTTTTCGTTTTCCTGTCCATTTGTGTGTCCGTTTGTCTATTTGTCCGTCTCAATGCGTGTCTGTCAGTCCGCTTTTCTGCTGTCTATCTGTACGTTTGCCTCTCTGTTTCTCCGTCGTTCTGCTCGTTTGTCTGTCTGTCTGTTTGTATGATTCTCGGTCCGTTTTTGTCTGTCTGTCCGTTTGTCTGTCTGTTTGTCCGTCTGTTTGCCCGTTTGTCTGTCTGTATGTTTGTCTGCCCGACTGTCTATCAGTCTGTCCATTTTTCTGCTGTCTGTCTGTACGTTTGACTCTCCGTTTGTCTGTCTGTTTGTCGGTCGTTCTGTCTGTTTGTCTGTCTGTTTGTATGATTCTCGGTCCGTTTTTGTCTGTCTGTCCGTTTGTCTGTCCGTTTTCCTGTACGTTTGTGTGACCTTTTGTCTGTTCTTTTGTCGGTCATTCTAGTTGCCAGTCCGTGTATTTGCCAGTCCGTTTGTCTGTCCGACTGTTTTCGTCTGATTTGTCTTTTCGTTTGTCTGTCCGTTTGCCTGTACGTTTGTGTGTCCGTTGTCGTGTTCGTTTGTCTGTACATTTGTCCGTTTGTCTGTCAGTTTTGTCTCGCCGTTTGTGTTTCTGTTTTGTCTGTCAGTTTGTCTGTCTGCAATAATTTCTGTGTGACTGTCTGTTTGTCTATCCGGTTGTGATTCTATTTGTCTGTCTGATTGTCTGCCCGTTTGCCTGTCCATTTGTCTGTCTGTGGACAGTTTTTCCGGCCGTTTGTCTGTCTGTTTGTAGGTCAGTTAGTTTGTCCGTTTACCTGTACGTTTGTCTTGTCCTTGCCTGTTCGTTTATCTGTTTGTCTCTCTGTTTGCCTGTCTGTCCTTTTTTGTCTGTCTGTGGGTTTACATGTTTATGTGTTTGTCTGTCCGTATGTCTCTCCGTTTGTCTGTCCGATTGTGTGTCCTTTTGTTTGTCCGTTTGTCTGTCGGTTTGTCTTTCAGTGTGTCAGTCCGTTTGCATGTACGTTTGTGTGTCCGTTTTCGTGTCCGTTTGTTTTTCCATTTCGTGTGCCTGTCCGTTTGTCCTTCCGGTTGTGCTTCCGTTTGTCTGCCCGTTTGCGTGTCCGTTTGTTTGTGCTTTTGCCTATCATTCTGTCCAGTTACTTGCTCATTTACCAGTCCGTTTGTCTGTCGGTTTTTCCTTCCGTTTGTCTGTACGTATGTTGGTTCATTGGTGGTTCCGTTTGTCTGTTCGTATTTCTGTCCATTTGTGTGTCCGTTTGTCTATTTGTCCGTCTCAATGCGTGTCTGTCTGTCCGTTTTTCTGCTGTCTATCTGTACGTTTGGCTCTCCGTTTGTCAGTCTGTTTCTCCGTCGTTCTGCCCGTTTGTCTGTCTGTCTGTTTGTATGATTCTCGGTCCGTTTTTTGTCTGGCTGTCCGTTTGTCTGTTCGTTTTTCTGTACGTTTGTTTGCCCGTTTTTTCTTTTGTCGGTCATTCTGGTTGACAGTCCGTTCATTTGCCAGTCCGTTTGTCTGGTCCCGACGGTCTTTTTGTCTGTCTGTTTTGTCTTTTCGTTTGTCTGTCCGTTTGTATGTACGTTTGTGTGTCCGCTTTCGTGTCCGTTTGTTTTTCCATTTGCCCGTCTGTTTGTAAGTCCGTTTGTCTGTCGTATTGTGGGTCATTCTGTTCGGCATTTTGTCCATTTACCAGTCCGTTCGTCTGTCTGTTTGTCTTTTCGACTGTCTGTTTGTCAGTCAGTTTAAAGAATAAAATCGAGACCAGACAGACGTACAAATAGACGAGAGTCACATCAGGACACAAAATTGACAGACACAAACATAACGGAACGACAACATCCAGACACAAAACAGACAAACTACGGGACAGACAAAAGGACAGATCTACAGACAGAGCCTACAAAAAACGGACAGACAAACCACGACAAACCAAAAAAAAACGGACCGACAAACAGAAAGGACATGCAAAACGGACAGAGTGCAAAACGTACAAACAGACAAAGAACACACAACGAACAAACAAAACCTACAGACATACAAGCGAAAAAAACAACACGAACAAAGAAAAAGAGAATAACGGAGATCAAGCCAAAGAAATCGGGCAAGCGGGGAAGACCGACAGACAACAGACATCAGTAACAGAAAGCAGACGGACAGAAAAACTGACCGACCACAAAACAGACGTTAAATGGACAATATCGGATTAAATCGGAAAAAAATCGGAAAAAATACAAAGAGACGACAAACAAACGCATAAGACACATGTTCGAACAAAAAGACAAAAGTACGACAAACAAGAGACAGACCGACAAAAAAAGAACTACCGACAGGCCCAAAAAACGGACGAAACAAAAACGGGCGGACAAACGACAGACAGGACAGAAAATTGCAGCTGACAGAAAACGAGACAGACACAGGAAACAAAAACGACAGACGACAATCAATTACGACACAGAAGAGGAGACAGACGACCAACATGTGACAGAAAACCCAAAAGACCGAAAACCGACAGAGAACGACAGAAAACTAACAGCAAAGCACAACAACGGAGAGACAAATGGCAACACCTGCAAACCACAACCAACGAACTGGACCAAAAGACAGACAAACGGACAGAAAATAGAGTCACACAGACCACAAAGGAACCAACAACGACAAACGGACAGCAGACACAGATTAAGGTAACAGACAAGAAAACATAACAGAGAGAATTGCCAGAAAAACGG
>BOPP01000425.1:232996-250088 GCA_017312745.1 Gryllus bimaculatus
AGGACGGGGGCGGGGGGAAATGAGCTTGAGCCAGGAGTAATGGCCGGCGGCGCAACCTCTGCGTTATTCGCTAAGCTTCCAGAAAGGAGGCTCCGTCGGGAGAACTGTTTTAAATTGGGATCCCTCCGCGCGGCGGGCTGTAAGCCTGCGTCGAGTGATTTCTTAATGTCGTGGCTACGAAACGAAGCGACGAAATGCAGGGCGTTGTGATGCGCGGGGAAGTGATTCAGCGCTGGGGGCGTGGCTGTTGCTGGGGGTTTAGTCGGTAATCAGAGTCTGGAGATGGGCCTCTGCGCGACTCCTGCAACACGTTACAAGAGAACTGAATGTTCAGGTGGTTTGTGGATAGCGCGGCAATGCTTGGTAGGGACACGGTTACGATAATTATTTAAATAAATCAAATTGAGCTGTATTCTAATCAATGAGTTTGCAATTTCAATCCAATTTTTAGATCTAGAAATCTCGATATCTCGGTAATTTACGCAAAAGAAAATATGTGGAGCTTTATCTGTAATATACTACATAGAAGGACTACTACAACCTGTTTTCTGCGGTTCTTCACGAAGGGCTACCATCATTCCTTCCTTTCTTCCTTCATAGTGGTGCTACACCCTCTATTGGTGCTACACCCTCTATTGCACTATTGGTTGCAGGTTGCAATTTCAAAAAGTCAGAGAGTTAAACAAATATGATACTTGTGATTTAAAATTAAACTTCCCTTGTTCTACACGTGAACATAATTTGAAAAGAAAATTGTGGCGGTGATTAATAAAAAGGTTTTACTTTCCCGTATATTCCCGTATATACTCCGATATACGCAGCATGTAATACTGCGGAAACTGGATTTAGAGATTACAAAGTTTGAGGGTCCCCTGATACCGAACATGTCGACGTCTATCTGTCTATTCGTGTGTGAACACCACTAGCGCCTAAACCAAACGTAGGATTTTTTCCAAAATGTATATTCCCAGGGCGATCTGGCTCGACTCGCTTCAATGCAATATTGAAAACGTTTTACAAAATTTAAGGGTACTTTACATTAAGAAACAAGCATATTTTCAAAATTTTCTGAAAAATGGCAACAACTTTTTTCTTGAAATTTCTTTTCAGAAAGGAGTAAAATACACTTATGAAGGTGGCATAAATCTATGTTTCACAGTTAACTCTAAATTGAAAAAAAATTAAAAATTTCGAAAATTTACGGGTGTCTTTCTGACACTACAAAATTGAAATTAGAGAGTTTTCTTTAAAATGACCATAATGAAAGAACTAATAATGAAAGAAAATCATGTGCATTTTTTTAAAAAATGTAATAGCGTTTCCGCGATATTGCGTGTAATGTGTGCATTTAAAAAAACATGCAAAATTTTCTCAAAAACTGCTTCAATTTTTTTTTTAATTTTCGAGCGGATGTGCCCATTGCACTCTAAAATGACGAAGTTCATTTGTGTGTTTCATTTTCTGTTTTTTTAATTATATACATGTAATGTTTTGCAAGATCTTTCACACCATGAATATGCACATTTCCAGCAATTTATAAACACGTATTTATGAGTTAATGTACATCAAATGACTCCAAATAAAATTTTGTGAAAACTTAAAAACATTTTGTGAAAAAGAGCTTCAAAGTTCAAATATACAAGAGAAAATAAATTCAATTTTCGTAAAAGAAGCTCCAATGTTTTTTTTAAAAATTGCTATTTAGGACGAAGTTTTAATGTTCTTAAAATAATCTTTTCGATTTACTATTAGGACACCGCGAAATTAAGAAAATTTCAAAAAAATTAATCTTTGGTGGCAAGAGATGACAAGAATATAGAGACTAAATTAATAGAAATATAACGCGGGAAAGTCTGTGCCATTTTGAAGCATTATTAGTTTAATATTTTGTATTAATTTCAAGCAGAATCTTCTACAAATAACATGTTAATGTCTTATCACGCAATTTTAAAAAAAAATTAAAAAGTTTGAAAAGAACGATTAGGGGAGCAACAATAGAGGTTAATATGGATGAAAATTTAAAATATAATATAGTGGAAAGTGAGCAGTGTAATAAAGGAATGGGAAATATAGTGTTTAATTTTATTTCAGGACGCGAGAGAAATATCCCTGAATGGAAGTATAAATAATGAATAGAAAACCTAGGGCGGATGACAAAGAATAAATACTGCGATATGTATTAGTATTAGCAAATCGAGAGGATGAGGGATACTAGACAATCGAAGAGGGATGTGCAGAACTAGCAAGAATAAACGGATTTACGACGCTATCGGACATGTAGAAAACAAGTGAAAGGCGGGCTTTATGTCTTGCGGAACAGAACGAGCTGAGCCGTGATGATGAACGAATGCGAGTTGTCTGAGTAGTTAGTTCCCGATCCTTTTGTAAGTTTAGCAATTTAATTGTTAAAGGAGGCTTAATATTGAGTACCACATGTCGGTCAAGCTTGCTGAGGCTCCCCGGGGAAGTTAATACACGGTTACATTTTATATGTAGGAAGATCAAGTCATGTTTTTTTCTTGATTTTAAGAATAGTAGGAAAAGAAGAATCATAAAGGGAATATGTCCATGAATGCGATAAAGAAATAATGTATATGTTTCTAAATATAGTATGATTGCGATGAGTTAAATATTTAATGTTTTTGGCATTGTGTATTCGTAGCTACTACAGCAATCAGCGGATGTTATAATAAAATTGGAGGAAACTGAAATTATAACGATTTAAGAAAGATCAATATGTTTTTTCGCCATTTCGTTAGTAATGGATGTGTTTGTGTATTGATTTTGATAGAAATTCAGGTTAATTCTTCGATCCTTCCAGAAGACGCAGTGACTGTAATTGTAAAATGAAATCCCTATAGATACGCCCTTCATGATCTGAAATAGTATTTTCCAGCGAACCGTGACAAAATTTTGTCAAAGGCCATTAATTCTCCGTACGTGACTCTGTTCATAGACATTATTCTAAGATGCTCCTGAGGACAGTAATAATTTCACTAGTAGATATCCCTGGCCTAAATCCCATGTTATCTTCATAAAAATTTTGCTTTCTGCAAAATCTTCTGGACTTTGACCAGTCTCGTAGCTCTTCATATTTGTTTAAATATAATACCTTTCAGGATGTTTCCATTCAATTTGATTGGTTCTCCTCGCAAACCATATGCTCCAGAAGTCTTGCTACGGCTAACGTAGGATAGAGGAAGTACGCTGCTACGTGAAAAAAACTGCGAATTTGTAACAGAAATACCCTGATTGGTAAGCTCTGATAACGAAAAATAACAATAACACGTTTAGTGAGAATACATATTTTGTGGGTTCTGGTCACCGAAAAATCGATTGACGGCCTCTGACTGACCGTTCCTCCCAATTTTTTTCAGCGTCTTCCTACAACTAAAATATTGAAGATGGATATTTTTCTTTTACACATTGTTGTTCCATAAAGACATACTTTGAATTCAAAACAGGTTCAATGTTTTGAAATTTTGGGTAGTTTTCGTGTAATTTTGCGCAAAATATACGTAATTTTAAAAAATAACAATTTTTTTCTGGAAAACTGCTTCAAATGATTTATTTAAATTTGCTCATGTGGGAAGATAAAAAAATAGTCCCATTTTCGACTATCTTTCTGTTGTTTTTTTTAAATTGCAAAAAGTTAAGATTTCAAAATTAGAAAATTGAAGATATTTACTGAGACAAAGTTTCTAAAAAATCAGGTCTTTTAAAAAGGCGTCATGTAGAATATTTAGAAAAAAGTTATTTCGCGTAATTTGCACTTCAAATTTATGCTTGTGATGTAGTTAATACTTGTAATAGTAATAATAGATCTAAATTACACATCTTACTTTTATACTTACCTATAAGGATAATTTCCAATCTAGTTGAAACACATTTCTGGTGGTTTGTGATGGTGAAGTTTTATACATGGCTAGTGAAAACCCGTGAAATTAAATGACACGGAGGGTTTACAATCGAATTCAATACTTTTCTGGATATTTATTTACCTTATTCGTCCATTCAGACGAAACTAGGTACTCAGTCTGTGTGTACTATATCCTCTTCCTAGTGTGGCCTGGCGTGAGTGTCTGCTTGCAGCGATTGACTGAGCAGTTCATACGGAAAGGGATGTTTACACCAGCACACACACACACACACACACGTTACAGCAATAATACATAATCATTTTTCCTTAGCGGATTGTGTTCCGTCAGAGAAATTATTTAGTCACATCTTCAATCCCACATGTGTACGTTCTTTACTTGATTTCGATACTCGTATGTCTTCTCCACACGACGAGATTTTCAGATTGTGTTTCAGATGGAGACATTTTTAAAAAAAATTACTGTTTGAAATTCAGTATTGTGTAGGATGACACGAAATAATAAACTGTAATGACTGTCGATACTCGATCAAATTCAATTGTCTGGTGGAACATTTCATAACGTTCAACGATTAATAAGAAATTCTTCTTGTTCGACATACAAATGTCTTTCAAGGGTGTAATACATTATTTTCTTAGTTCAATAAACAGGAACAAACAAAAATTGTTTTATAATTTCTAAGGTTACCCAGGAAGGATCCTACATAACGTATTAACAATTAATGTAATATTTTGTTTTAGTTTGTATTTCATACCGCTAAATAAGGAAGTTGAAAGATACTCGTATCTTTTAAATATTGTTTAACGAAATGAAGCTCACTTTGAATACTGTTAATGTAGCTAGTAATACTATTAATGTATAATGCAGGTATAGTGGTAATGGATTGACTGGAAACACTTTGCGCTGCACACGTGTGCGAATTAAGAGCGACTCGTGACGTAGAACGGACCGCTTACCCTTCGCCGCTGGCACTGAGGTTGACTCCCCTGGCGGTGCAGGAGGGAATTCGTGATGGACAGCGCGTCGTTTTCTTGTTAGTTCTCTCATTTTCCTTGTCTCTCATTCACTCATTTTTCACCATTTCAACACTAACACCCGCCTATCAATTTATCACGTCCATCTAAAGCAGATCTAAAAGCGTTGGTCTAGTACGAAGTTAGTGGTTAAAGTGGCATTGTGATTGGTTTGATTCTGATGCATTCCCCATAATAACAATTTAGCCTAAGGTGTGTACAAATATTGGAAAAATGTATGGTTTGAGATTTGTTCAGACAGATGTATCAACACAATTTGGAGGTATTCTCTTACCTGGTTCTTCTCCTTCTTGGTTCCAGCCGACGCATACGTGCACTGATGACGGTCGCGAGAGCTAAAAAGGGTTTTAATAAAATAAATATGTCCATGATAACACTTTATCAGTAATTGATACAAACATAAACCCTGCACTACTTCTCACAGGTAATCGGTGGGGATGCGTGTTACCAGCACTGGACACTTCGCAGTCTGTGCTCCGAACACAACGTGTTGACAAGTATTTGTATGGATAAAATTTGAAATCAACACGGCTCCTAGAAATTGCTCGTGATACCACAGATATACAGGGTGATTCAGTCCTTGCTCAAACAGGATCAGATGATAGAGTACACTAAGTTATTTATGAGTTTAAAAGGAAATAGTATGGACCATTTTAAAAATTAAAAAAAATTGTTGTCATTAGTAATTTTTTGAAAAAATTAGCAAGCCCAAATATTACATTAAATATTGCACCCTGTTGCTATTATTTCCTAATTATCGAACGAAAATGGAAGAAAGAAAAAAACTACCATTTAAGTGTTGTTTTGGATGGTTTATCATGCTTGCGTATACAGCCAAAACGTCGCTTTTCACCTCGTGTAACAGTGATTCCACAAGTGTTCAGAATGGGCTCCTCTCGCGTGAATGCGAGATACGCCTCTGCGCCGCATGGCCTCCGTCACGCGCACTCCTTTGCAGGGTTGAGCCTTTATTTCCGCCGCCACGCGTTCAATGCGCCGAAGGAGGTCATCAGGAGCGTCGACTTCGACAGCACACACGCGCTCTTTCATTGACCCTCAGCTCCAAGGGGGGACATGAGTTACACAGTCAGATACTGAACGCTTTTTAGTTTGGGTAAGAAGTTGGGACTAATGATAAATTCATCCACCACGCCAACCGACACATTTACAGAGAATTGCTCGTGGCGAGCTACACTACGTGTAATATGCGGATTTTCTCGGCCCTCACATGCAAATTGTGAACTTTAATTCTTTTAAAACACACTTCATCTGGCTAAAGAATTAAATTCCTGGTTTTGTTTACATTTGCGCAGGAAACATCTACGAAGAGTATCGAACTATGGCAAATTCAGACTGTACATTACGAATAGGATTATGCACCGGCGTACTAGCAACGAAGACTGAATTGCCCTGTAGATACACTGTACACATGCGTAATATATTTTAAGATAAATACTTGTTTAAGTGTATTTAGCAATTGAATTCGCGCCGATTATTTTGGTGCGAGAAGCAGTTTTGTTAAGAATGTTATCCTCAATTCAGTTTCAGTTTATTTTTTCTCTCACATAAAGTGAAGATGATAAATAATGAGAAATATGTGTTTCTACAGAATTAATATTTTTTTAAATTGAGTGAGAACGAAGTATGACATCTGAAGATTCCTATGACAACATTTTATCCCATTTCTACTTTCTAAGGTTGTCTACAATTTCTTTAAGTACACGGATTTAACTGTGGTTGTGAGAAACCATTCCATTGTTCAATTCACAAATTATTTGAATTAACATATTTTTCAATAATTCATATCATTTTCAATTTTCCAAATGCCGTAACAGTCGGTTTTTTACGACCTGCTATGACTAGTGCCCTTTACATTATTGATAAAGTTATTAAGGAAAATAAAACATTCATGTTTTTGTAAAACTGAAGTAGAGATTCACTTTATTGAAGGTGTCGTAGCCTCATATGTATAATATACACAAAAATCATTTACCTTATAATTACAATGTTTAATTCTTAATAGTAGTTTTATTAATATTTATAAACTTTACTGTACACTTGTAACGAAGAGATATTTATAATATGTATATATCCACACAGACAAAATATGACAACAGTCGGTACCAGATGAAATATAGAGTTTGCTTGCAGGTACCTAACACACGTAAACGTAGACACAAATTCTATAAAAAAGTTGTTCATGTATCTACAAACACTTTAACCATTTTCTTAGAGTACAATAGAGTCAGGTGTTGTTCTCTTTTACATTAATGTATTTATACTAATCTACAGTACGACCTTTACGATCATTGTGTGTTTAATGAAGTTTCATTAAACTCTTTTTTAAAGGCGCACAACGTCCTCTAATTTGTTGTACGAAACAGCTAATAAGGAAATGGAGGCGAGTATGTCCCATATCGTGAATTGGCTGTTATTTTGGATTTAACATGAACGTTGATCACTTTACAGATAATTATACATTTTTTTACAAACAGATATTAGAATATAGTCATTTTGTTTTTCATCGGATTTCTACTTCGCAAAAATACAAGGGAATCAATCTAGTCATCATTACAACGAGAACTAGTCCCGGCCGTACGAACCAGGCAACACACAAAGGGAAATTAAGTTTTAGGTTCCCTCGATGTTGGGAAATGTGGAAGGAAAAGGGCAAAAACGACACGCATAGGGAACCTGGGGCTCGGACCTCCCTACCACGTGACACAGAAAAGTTCTCAAACGAATGCTGCAATGTGCAAGCAAATCACTTGGAAGTACAAATAGTATGTTTATTGTATTCAATTGCAGTTGTCTGGAGCCTCACGTTTAATTGTTTGAATTTATGGCGATAGATGATCTCAATGTGCAGCTTCTTTTATAATATGGATGTGGCAGGAAATTATGTTACTAGGCTGATACTGTTTCTGAAATTTCAATAATGGCTTAATTTTATATAGAATTCAAATTAACCAATATTCAAATTGTAGGTTCATAGTCAAGAATCACATCTATTGAAACATATTTCAAATAAAACAGAGGAAAAGTATGTATATATCAATTGAAATCTTCTATAAGTGTCATTACCTTTTCTGTCTAGGAAAGAAAAATGCTGAAGTTTGCTCCCGGTTCATACATTCAAGTATTCTCCATCGTAATCATATTTATCATTTGATATTGGTTTAAACTTTTGAATCTCCTTTCGTGGCTACACATTTATTATCCATATTTTGCTGTTTAGTTTGTGGTTGGTTATATATAATTTGTCATAAGATTGACACAAGTTGTTTTAGCACTGCACAAGTAAAAAAAATCAATTTTGAAATTTAAGTTTTTTTTAAAATGACGTTTATCATGTATTATTTGAACACACTGAGCCTTCAATAATATTTGTTTTCAATTTTTTAGATAAGGTGTTACAGGACGGAAAAAGCATATCTTTTCCCAACAATAAACTATTATTCAATCACTTTAGGCATTAACATCTTCTCTAGATATTCTTGAATATACTTGTGAAATATCCATCTTTTTTCAATAATCAAGACGCATTACAATTCCTCATTGTGAACAAACTCACTTTTTCGAATGATTTGCTTGCGATTCGTATTCGTTTGTCAATTCTTTAGACAGAAAACAGTGGAAAGTTTTGGACATCACTTTTGAAAAGAAGAGACGGTGATGGAGATTTATGTTATTGAAATTCTTTGTCGAAACCATGTCGGAGAGGTATGGCTTTCAGAAAACAATTAGAAAAGGGATTATACATTTTTCATCTCAAGGAATAGTCATTGTCACAGAAGGAAGAGTGTAGAAAACCCATACTTCACTCCACTGAATGTGCAATATTGATGGATTAGGATTGACTACCAGGGTGATTACTGGATAAAACTGAAAAATCTCGCTAAAGTAATTAGCACCATTAGTTTCGTTGCTATTTTAATGCTACTTTAATGAAAAGTTTAGTCTTCTGATATGAAAGGCCAGAAGAACTAGTGAGAAAAAAATCCAAGAAAAGAAAGCCCAAGTTTACTTGTGCCTGACAATAATGCAAATCAGAAACACGAATATTTGGTGCTATTAAAAAAATGTAACTTTCTCTCTGTGAGTCAATGGTCAACATCAAGAACGTGATTAAAGTAACTAACACTCACACATTTTATCTACGTTTACTAACTTAGCCTCAAACTCACAATGGTTTGATGAATGTATGAGACAGTATATTATCAAATAATGAGACCTCGCTATTGCCAATAGGTACAAATATTAATTGCCATTTTTTTTACAAAAGTAATTATTTGAAATATATATTTCCATCATGAAGCACCGTTTTGCTGTCTTGCTTAATACAGCACACACATAAATTCTGTAGTTATGAAACATTTTCTTTAGAATTCCAATGATTTAGCAAGACAACACTCCTGTTATTGCTCGAGTTTTAAGAAAAATGGAAAATTCGTATCATACTTAAAAAACACAATAATCAGAACTCTTAAACAATGTTGGAGTAATACCATAATAAATAAATATACTAATGCTTAATCTTACAGTTTTCTCTTGATATTTATTTCATAAATAATGAGTGGAAACACTCAGCAGAAAATTCACTTTTGCCAAACAAGAGCTGAAACTTACAATTGTCGAAAATATTACTACCTTACATGAAATAGAGATGATGTAAAAGGTCCTCTATCCAAACCTACATTCAATGTACTTGATTAGCACTTTCACACATTTGTTATTTGCAGAGCAATTATAGGGAAATAAGGCATCAACATTTAGTAGTAGCGTGAAAGTATTCATTTTTTAGAAATTTTAAAATTTGTTAATCATTCGGCATTTTAAAATTATATACTTTTATATTTACAACAATAGTTCAATATTCCGTTTTAATTGTCTCATGTTTAGTTGAAGTGTGAGATTAAATACTTGTAATGATTGTACCAGCAATGGTTGTAGAATTACAAAACTAAATACAACAAATATCATTAATAATTTGTATTTTATCTCTCTGCTGATGTCTTTCAGATAACGTAGTTACTGATCTAGAATTAGCTAAACTCTAGATAAATTTCTATTAAATTTAGGTAAATCGGTTGCTGTCATCGAGCTTCGTTCATTGTTTAGGTTGCCATTACTGAAAATTTCAACTGAGGAAAACTAGTTTTAAATTATATAATACAATGTAGCATAAACGTGCATAGCATTAAAAAGGTATAATATGTTCTCGTAGAATCATTGCGGGAATCCAGCCAGAAATATACATAGATAAGCCAGAAAGAGACACAAAAATATCAGGCTATAAAGACTATTTTTTCTGATATTGTATGAAAACCACAACTAAAACATGTGATATGGTAATTGCATAAAATATTTTGACGCTCTTAGAAATTTCCTAACAAATACAAAAAATCATTTGGAAAACAAAAATTGAATATTCACAATATTTTTGAAATGGCCAATTCACACTCCCTAAATTACATAAGTACAGAATAATAAAAATGAAACTTTGCGATTTTTCCAATTCTTTCTTTCTATTCTTCTAATTTATAGCTTCAGTATTATCGATTCATGGATACGTAACTTAAGGTAAGAGGCATTTTTCACATTTGTATTTCTTCAGTAATTGTACTAGTGACGAATTAATCAATATTTTACGATATAGAAAAATCAGATAAAATCTCTCAGTTTCAATTCCAACAAAAATATCACAATTAAAACCAGAACGAAAGAAACGAAAGAAATGGATGAAATTTGGGGGAAATGGTGTTACATTTGATGAAATTTATCGGTAATTGAATTTAAAAAACCTACCTAATACAATTAAAAATAAGCTAAATCGAAACATTCAAACACTTGCTTCCTTAAGTAATTGGGTTTTTCTGTTTAGGTGCATTACCGTTATGTTTAAATATTATTACTGCGTTTGTAGTACTGAGTCATGTTAAGAGAGAATTATAAATTAAAATTACAAGAAAAAATTATTAAAGGATTCAGTAGCTTAGATATTTTATTAGGATGTGCTTTGAAGAAATGACAAAACTCGGAATCAGCAGAAATGCTAAATAAAAGCTGATGTTTGAAAAGGGTCTAAAAGAACTCAATTTGAGAGAGCTCATGTCGCAGTCTTTAGTAAAATTAATATTAACTTTAAAAAATGTTACAAAGCATGATTTATGAAATGCAGGTTGAAGATCTTCGGAATAATTATAACTGAAAAAGAAAAAAAACTATTTTAAAACATCAACCATCTACTGAATCCATTAAAAATTCGAAAGGGCAACTTGTTGCAACACGATCTACCCAAAGTAGATCGATTATTTATCTACTGCTACCCCATACAATATAATGACACATGGACACATCGTTTATGTTATAGGTGTTCGCTTACAACGAATGTTTTTGATAAAATGGTGAAGGATAAACGACATATTTGTTTGCGTATAATGAGATGTACAGAACTTGTGGATTGAGGATTTGAAAAATTACATTATTTACTTCAACATTTCCAACAATTTCTCTTGTATGTGCTTAATGCATGATCATCATAAGTCTTTTTCTATATATTAGTGAAACAAAACACTTGCATTATGTACTCCAGACCTTACAATAAAGGAGAGTCGTCGGGGACAAGTGAGCGTCCACGAAGCGGCCCGGATGCGAGCGGCAGCGCGGCCAGTGGCACGCACCACAAACAGTTCCAAGCCGCCCTAGCCACTGGGTGCCCCGCAGACGCCCCCTGGTCGCCGACGGGCCGCAGGGCGGGGGTGCAGTGCGTGCGGGAGGGGCACCGAAGCGATCTATTTGTGGGAGCTGTCTTCCGAACCATCTGCTTGAGATTTGTCTTTAGACTCGCGCACAACGAAATTATTACTCTTATTGAATTTCTGCTTTCCGATTTGAACCACTCGGCACCAAAAAATTTCAAGAAGTTTTCTTATGTGTAAGTATAGACTACGTACTTTACACTTTTTATATATTATTAAAAATATGTTAAGACGACCATTTAGAATATAAACACGAGACATTAAAGAGTTCGTTTTTTTTGTTTTCTGTACAGATAATATTACTACAATACTAGTTCCTCCCCGCTTGGTGTTCAATCTTTTGCCCCGAAACGCACACGAGAGGGTGGGATCTCTTGAGTTCATCAACTGTGAGCTTTCTTTCTGGCTTTCGTGGCTTTGTCCTTGCCGCCGGGCGGCCACCACCGCAGTCGGACGCAAACCCAGCAGCAGACCACGAACAAACATCATTTGAAGAGGATGCGGCGGAACGCCCTCCGGAAGTCCTTGTTGAAGATGGTGTAGATGACGGGGTTGAGCGCGGAGTTCATGTAGCCGAGCCAGAAGGCGATGGCGAAGGCGCGGTCGGGGATGTCGCACGCGACGCCGCACAGCGGCGTCAGGATGTACAGGAAGAAAAAGGGCAGCCAGCAGGCGATGAAGGAGCCCATGATGAGGCCCAGGATGAGCGTGGCGCGCTTCTCCTTCTTCCGCGCGATGCGCCGCTTCTCGCGCTCGGGGTCGCGTGGCTTCTGCACGCGCGGCGTTGCCACGTCACCGCCCGCGCCGCTGCCCACGTCCCGCCGCCCGACGCGGACACGGGCGTGTCGGCGCCCGCGCCGCCGCCGTCTCCGCCTGCCGCCTCCGCCTCGCCGCCGCCGCCCTCCGCCGCCCCCCGCCCCCGCCGCCTCGCCCCCCCCCGCCGCCTGCGCTTGGCCTTGGACGCGCGCGCCGGCCCGAAGATGGGCTGGCACAGGCGCAGCTTGAGCGGCTTCACCACCGCGCAGCGGCTCACCACCCCGGAGTCGCTGGACGACGGGTCGAACTCGCTACACCATGTCCGGTCGATGCCGACGCTGGCGCGCGGCACCGCGCCGGCCGCCGCCCGCCTGCTGCGCCAGGTCCCCGTTCACCGAGAGGGTGGAGCCCGAAACTGGCACTGCGCGAGCGGGTGCTTCACCTGCAAGCCGGGGCCCGAGAGCACCTTGAGCGTGTCCTTGGGCGCGGAGAGGTAGCCGGCGTCCCCGCTGCCGCCGTTCTCGCCCACGCACTCCGCGTTGTCCGACGTGCTGATGTCGGAGGCGAAGTCGCACGTGACGATGGGGATGGCGACGGGGCGCGGCGGCTCCGCCGTCACGATGGTGGCGATGCCCCCGTGCTCCAGCGTCACGCCGCCTTCCACCACCACGTTGCGCAGCGGGGAGTTGCTGTTGCGGTCGACGCCGCCCGCCGCCGCCGCCGGCGCCGCCCCGGGCACCGGCACACCTCCGGGCTTGGTGCTGAACGACGTGCACTTGTCGTCGGGCGGGCGGCGCGGCGGCTTCCGGATGCCACGGCGCGCGCGCGCCTTGGCCGCGAAGTAGATGCGGATGTACACGAACACCATGATGCAGCTGGGGATGTAGAAGGAGCCCAGCGCCGAGTACAGCACGTAGCCGATGTCGTTGCTCAGCTGCAACACACCGACCCGCAGGGCATTAGGACGGGGCGCAACGCAAGTCAAGTCAAGCCAAGCCGCGCATTGCTTTTAAGAATTAAACATCACATTATAACATTAAATTCCGAATACAAATTAAAAACAAATATGCAATTTGTTTTTAATCAAACACGATATGGGTAAATCAAAAACTTTTATTTAGCAAGAATTAGAAATAAATATATCATGAATTTGGCTACAGTCGCAAGTATTGTGTAAAAATGAAAAAATTGGCCAATTCTCTGCATGGTATTAATTTAGATCATAAATATACCATTGTTTCAGTCGCGCCTTGGACCACGCGTGCACGCACCGTCTTTTACCGTCTGAAGCTTTTATCTACCAGGTTGTGGGTCCTGTGAGTATGGAAGATGAAATGGTGGTGATAGTGAGTGGTGAAATGCTGACACATACAGACATACACAATACAACCATGTCCGATGCTGGACTCGTATCCGCGATCTTCTATTCCGAGACCACTACGGCGTTACTTGCCTTGGTGATCTCGGCTATCTCACCGGCAAATACATCATTTATTTTTGAATGTCAATGCCTTTGTTGGAAAATGTTCTAAAAACTAATTCTCCCGCTTTTGTTCCAAAAATAAGTAAAATAATAAATGTCTTCTTCATTTGAAGCACGTCCTACAACAACGTGTTACTCACGAAATTCTCAATTTGACTCTTGAAATAAAAAGGAATAACTTAGTTCATGTCCAAGATGACAATATACTGATAGCAGTACCTCCTGTCTAGCTGTATTGGGTATTAGGAAACAAGCATGGTGGAATTCGAGGATAATCAAAAGGATCAGCACCTTTCTTCGGTATGGAATTACAGATTAATTTGTGAAGAGTTTGTACATTAAAAGAAACGTATGCCTCACCTTTTGTTGACAATATTACCAAAACTATTAAATGTTAATTATTAACAGATTTAAAGAGAATATTCATTGACTTTCAGAAAAGATTTTTCTCTTTATTGTATGTAACAGTATCATATTACATTAAAATTGTAGTAAGATTAGGTTACACAAGCGGTAAACCAGATCAAAAAGAATCTTCAGTGACTGCAATGCATCTTTGGTAGCAACATTAATTTATATTATTGAATCAATGATGCTTGTAATACACAAAAGAAAAGCAAAAATTCAAGGTGAATAAAGAATCTTGTAGAGAGGGTTCGACCTTATATTTTGTGCAAGTGACAAAACCACAATATTTTGATTTTTTCTGGAACACTTATTCGGATATGCAAGTAAATGTTTAGATGCGATAAACATGCAAGAGCAAATCTTCGAAAAGAAACATTTTGAGAATAACTTTTTAGTATTGATCGCACGAGTATTAATTTTCACAAAGTGTATTTGTATTAATTTCTGCTCCCAATATTGACATAAATTTAAGATGTTTGCAAAAACGTATTCTACATTTCGAAGTAAACAAATTTTTAAGAATATTTTAACCATAAAGTGATTTCGTTACTTAAAATATTTCTGGGTGCGCACTGCATTTGAGCTATAAACAATTTCAACAATAAACAGTTTTACTATGTCCTAGATCACTCCTCCTCATATTTTATTATATTTACATAAAATATATTATTCATGGAGATGTTACGTATGGGAGGGATACGGACTGCAGACTTTTGTAATATTGTAATACTGTAGGGTGATCATCTTATACAACCACGAGTTTCATTTGAGTCTGCCTTCCATTCAAACCATTCACGCTGATCATTCATTCAACCCTCATGTATATGCCAACCATCTCCGACCAGTAGATGACAGATACCAATCGTGAGTTTTGTCATCAACAGGAAGTGAAGAAATGAAGAGAATGCACACGACTCGCCTCGCAGATAAGCTTCTTAAAATTAATTTTGCTTTTTAATCATCAAATCCGTTAGTAAAAACCAAAAATAGAAAAATCTGAGGCGGCAGGGAGACATGAGATCGTGTTCAAAGTGATCTTCTTAAGTAAAAATATGAATAACTTTTAATACCAGATTGATTTATTTAACTGACGTTAAAATGGTGTTTCAGGTCACATATTTAAGAAGACGAAAATTCTATATCACCTTAAAATTGATATAATTTCGTTACAATTGTTCAAATATGGTAATTAAAACCTCTTAACAAACCATTTTTCAACAATTTATTTTGTTATACTAAAAGGTAAATGTATTAAGTAATATTCGTCACGTAAACAGAAATCAGGATATTTTCAATCACAAAAACAGTGCAAGCAGAGAGAAGCAAGTATAAATCCGAATTCTTGACAAGATATTGCGACTAGTAGATTGAATGTTTTACAAAATGGAAAGGTCAAAACATTGCTAGTAATATTTTGTCAGTCGTGTAAACGGTATATGTTATGAACGTGTACAATAGCGTTAAAATTTACTCTTTTCACAATTTACGTTATAGGTCCAACGGACATGCTATCGGCAGCTGTAAACGGCTATGATGACAGCTGCAAAGAAGCATGCAGTTTATTTAAATCTACGCGGAAGCAAGGCAGTGAGCATTTATGAATCACATGGTACAGAATATTTATTTTTTGAAATCATAATTCATTTTAGTGAATACTATCGTACATTTCATTCGTTTGTGTATAATAAACACTTCCATAGATTTTTTCGCGTACAGGCCAACTCGGACTACGCGTGCATCTTGCTTCAGCAGGTGCAAGTTCCATTACCTGGGGATCTGGGGGGGGTCAGCATTTTAGCTGAATTTGAAATGAGTCAGATGAATTATTTCATTTTAATCAATAATTTCATTGCTTTAAAGAGAAAATGGAAATTATTATAATTAAGTTAGTGACAATAACTGTCCAGTAACGTGTCCCAAAGACTGTCATGAGACAGGTATCGAATTACGAACTGCCACTCCGAGACTTTTGGACAAGCCTCATTTTTAAATCTCGCGCCAGTTTCTTTGGACGCAAGGCCCGCCAGCTCTAGTAACCTTTTTACCTTGCCCGCGACTTTGATTTGTCTGCAAACGACTAATTTTTATTTAAAAAATGTGAAACACTTAGGTTCTGATGAATTCGGTCACGCAAATGATATGTCTACACAAATACGACCAACTTTTCTTTAAGAAAAGTGAAACACTTCGGTTGATTCTGATGATTTCGGACGGTGCGCTCCAAAAGAGCAAATGCTGAGCCCGAGGGCGCCACGCCCTTCTCGGTCATCGCGACCTAGAGAGCGCACAGATCGCGGATCCGCGGAGCAACTTCCGCAAAGTTCCGGGGGCCATTAGGGCGTCACTGCGAGGCCGGCNNNCGCCCGACGGCACTTTCGCCGCCCGCCGCCATCGCCCACCACTGCCCACTGTTGCCCAACACTACCCGCCACCACTTACTCCAGTACTAATATCCAGCCTCTCACCCCCCAAACCTGCACCCGCAGCCCACTTGCCCAACGTCTCCCACCAACACCTACCTCAATCCATTACCGCCCACGATAGCTCAGGACATGTTACATCGTCCTTCGCCGAACCTCGCCCATAGCTATCCGCTATATCCGACCAACTGTCGACAACACCCAATTCCATCCACAGTGGCCGAATCACTGTCCATTTCACATCATCATCCGTCTTCGCTCCAAATCGGCCAACCCCGAATATCAACGCTCGCTTTACCCAATGCTGCGCACCATCTATATTCATCATTCTCAATCACAAATAACATCGCTT
>BOPP01000425.1:250715-265903 GCA_017312745.1 Gryllus bimaculatus
AAGGGGCGGGGGCGAAGGTCGCGCGGACGCCCAGACGCGGCGTTGCGGTGGGGGCGGGGGCGAAGGCCAGTAACGCGCACGGTCGGATGGCGCTTGGCCAAATTTCTGTCCGAGATCTCGCCCACCGCCCCCCTTGCGCCCTCCCTCTCTTTTGCCGGTCTCTGGGCGACGCTCCCTCTTCTCCCCACACAGTCAATGAAACAAAACAAGTTCTCGATGGAGTCGAGGGTTACGGGAAGGCAATACACTGATCTTGTTCATAAAACCTTGTTCTGCGTTTCCAATGCTGCACTGAATACCGAGAGGCTCAGCCTCACAGGAATGCATATTGAATCAATGCCGCTAGCAAGGACAACAAAGGCAACGCCGCGCGGGGCGGGGAGTCGACGGTTCGGTCCGCACAACCGCCTTCCCCGGCACCGTGGGACTCCTGCCCGAGCATTTGCAGCTCATTCCACCACCTTTACCATTGCTACCACCACCAAACCTCGATAAAATACGTACACTGATAAAAAATATATAATTCGCTGCAACGTTAGGTTAGAATGTTTTTGATAAAAACAGGAAAAATATTAGATTAGAGTGATCCGTGATTAAGTGGTATGCAGTTAGGTAATAAGTGTCCACGATGTTTCAGAAACCTGAATACCAGGTTGAAAATCTTTTCACCAACTGCCTATATGCATCTCAAAGGAACCTCTCGGTTGCAGCTTAAAGGAAGCTGTAGGCTTTCGCGGCCAGAGGCAGTAACAACTTGGCTGTCCGGGTGACGCCGCGCCTTAGGCTTAGTCATCTCGGCTGCCATCCTTGCTTAGGGCGAAATTCATTTCGCCCTGAGGAAGGCCGAAGATTGGCTCCTGTGTCTTCAATGCGGGTTACGTGGGATACGGGTTACGTGGGATATTTACTTCCAAACATCATCATCACTATCACCATCAATCGTCATTATCATCATCACACCGTTCGACCAGTGGGGACCAACCCGTCCTGGTGTGTCATATGCCCGGTTCACCCTGTCACCAACAACCGGGATACGCTGGAATGCCTCACAGACCCTGGAACTAGCGGGACCAACGCAAGGAGAAAGTTATGAATATATATTGAATTTCCTAAAATGAAAATAGTTAATGTTTGGTACGTATGATGCATCCTTCGCAATACTCAATACGCTCCATCAGAAATAGATATTATTTTATTAATTTCCTCCAATACAAATACTATAGAACACGTTCTAAGGTAAACCTTATTTTTTATATATGCACCTGTTGTTATTAATGACGAGTTTATTAACTAAGAAGGAGAACTAAAATAGGTCTATCTAAGGCAAGTAACAAACACGTGGGTCTCTTTAGAAATATTTATATTTAATTTACTAATATTCACTATGTAGTTTCCCAATTACATTAACTATTCAATTTTGTAAGCAAATTTATTAGTAAGAGTTCAATTTAATCCAAATATTTTTGTGAGAATCATTAATGCAATAACACCTTTTGTGAACACTTATCTTGCTGATAGTTTTTTAGCTTTTATTTTCATCCAAAATATTCCATCTCATTGAAACACTACAAGAAATTTCTTCTCACATCTATTCACTTTCATTTACTTGGTAGAGATGACAAACATAAATTCTCTAATTCTCCAGACTTCAGTTGGTGCAGATAAAATTTTCGTTGGTATTGTAATTAACAAATGTATATAGTATTACCTTCAGTGTGGATTGATTCCGAATTTATGTGTGTGGGCAAACTAGAACATTGTCATTGTTATATTGTTTGTAGCTAGGTTTTGGTTTTAAATTTAATCGGGTTCCTGAGAGTAGCAAAAGATGTAAAATTACCATTGATAAGTTTTCGTTGAGAAGACTTCAAAAACGACATGGAGTAGGAATTTGGGACTGTTAAAATACGGAACCTAAAGTGCGCTAAAATTCGTTAAATTTGCGTCAGACTTTTTTCTTCCGATAAGGATACAAGTAGGTACTGCAGTATCACTAATTTCAGAGTATCACTAATTGTGACACATTAAAAGCAAAATAACAAATTTCTTCTTAATTCATGTGGCCACAATCGTTAGTGGTATTTTAAGACATTCCGAGATTATGAAACTGTTTAATCATGGTAAATTGTGGTGATTTCATTACACCTCTTAAGAGAGTACAACATTTATGTGTAATTTATATTTATAAATGTTCATTGAAGACAAAATCTAAGGATATATTTGTATTGATTGTAGCTTCTGGGAGATACTCATTGATACTTTCTGAAAACCAAATACGATCAACTACACGAGATAGATTCATGTGCTCTAAGTACTGGAGTTAGAAATACTTGTTAGTTAGAAAAGGTCATGCATTGCCTTTATAACAAAATATACTGCATACTTAATCAGCTATTTTAATTAAATAAACCATGTAGCGTACGACATTATTAGGATAAAGTAATTAGGGCTGAGATATTTGGTAACGTTATGTTGAAAGAAGATTGATTGGTAGCGCGTTCATCGATCTCCGTCAGTACCAAAATTGATACTGTTTTAGTAGGAGAAAAAGGTCCACCACTGCCAAACCGGCAATGTTCTTGCCTATGATTAGAAAGGAGATCAAAAGTTGTTGTCTACGTATAGTTAGCTCTAGAGGCTCGAGAATCGCATTCGCATCAACATACAGTTCCATAACTTCACAATGTAGCTTTCTACCAAGTATATACGCTTCACATATATTATTTTATTTAAAAATAAATATATATTTTGTTCATCGGAAAAAATGTATTAGAATAAACCGTGAAGAAGTATATAGCATGGCAAGAAACATTTCTAAGACTAGTGAAAAAAGTTTGAAAATAATGGGCCAGTAAATACCATATTTCAGGGAAAATATTGACACAAGTTAATTAAGTTGTATATTTATTAAGTTATATTCTATTGTAACTCATTTGCATTGAGGGAGTCAAGAATAATACGCTTTGGAAAAGAGTCTGTCAAGGAAAGTACAGACGATGAGAAAATAGAAGTCAACGAAAGCAATTCTTTGAGTTAAAGAGAAGCATACATATTTATTCATGGCTCTCCAGATAATGACGCTAAGGGATAAATATATTAAGTTTTTTCAAAAACTCGAAATCTGACTATAACGAAGAAAATGCTAAAAATTAAATCCGTGAAGGAATGAACAGTTAGGAGGTACTAAATAAGACACGCTATTTAACAAGTCACAAAAAGAAAGTTGAATCAGATGAGACATATTTAGGGAGGCAATACAACAATAAAGATAACTATAATTGAAGAAATACTACAATGCATAAGAAGTATAGGTAAAAGAACATGTAGAATGTTGGCATTTGTTCGAAGAGAGAACGTGCGCCAGGGAACTCAAGGAGATTGAAGAAGTCTTCCTTCTTCCATCCAGCAGGTAAGGAACGGCTCAACTTACATTTCTATGTTTTTCTGTATTAAAAACATTTTACGTGTCCTATTTCTATTTCATTCGCTTTTCTTTAGTATTAATGGCTTAACCCCCCCCACTTTTTTCTTTCTCCCGTTTTCTAGAACGTTAAATATATTTTCCAAAAAAATGTAAATTATTTGTAACCTTTACCATAATCTTGTTGTTAATTCAAAGGAATATTCACGTTTTAATGTTTTGTTTTTGTTTTTTTTTCTTCTTGCATCAGACAACTGATGATGATGGCTAAGCCATCGAAAGCTGCTATTGCATTAAATAATATATTTGGCAATGACAACGTCTTTAATTATTTTATGAAAAATGCCAAAGATATCACACCACAACACCTATACGGAGATATACAACTCACATGTACATTTTGTGGCCTTGGAAGTATGGGCAATTTTCTGCATCTCCACAGAAACTTACACATGCCATACTGGTGTAAATAAACAGCCCCGAATATCACTATTTTTCCACCTGATATATAAAAATAGAATCACTAGTCAACAAACTATTTATCTAGATAAACACAACTTGAAAAACATAATATACAAGTACTTTTATAAAAATATACTTGTATATTTGACGGGCGTCTATACCTGCCATTCTAGTCTACCATTATGTACTACTTACATAAATTATTAATTAAGCTCGACGATTACTACACGAGACAAAATATGACGCGTTATATTGTTGAGAGATGAATATTTACGATTTTGCTCGTAAGGCAAATCTACTGGCGCATTACGTTAGCATCAGCACCATTCGCTACACGCGTGATTCCTTCCCAAGAATAATACACAACTTAACCCTCATTCCAAGCCTACGCGCAGAAATAAATATAGCTGGAATGCATCAAATACTCATTCAGCCAGCCTAGATAGCCAAGGTTGCTAAGGCTGAAGACCCGTAGTTGCCTCGTGTCTGACGGGTCGCTGGTTCCCACCCGTTCCCACCCGGGACGGGAATGTTTGAATGTGTCCGCATGCCGTTTGCGTTACCGTTACGCCAATGTAACGTACAGTGGTCTCTATGTGACGTTTGTAGTTGAAAAGCGAGCTTAAATAAGTAAAGTAAAAAAGTACGATACATTCAACTTTCCATGTTTGCACTCTGAAGTTACCCGACACGATTTCAGCAGCTCTGCTGTTCGCAAGGCTCGTTTCAGTCGCGGCCCGCTCTCGACGCACGCTTTTTGCCTCCCCTGGGCGGCGGCGGCGGCGGCGGCGGCGGCGCGCGGAGAGGGTGAAATGGGGTGCGTTTTTAATGGCCTTTCGATTCGAACTCCCATCCCAGAGCCCAACCTCACCGCGCCGCTACTGCTGCGGGTCACACGTCGTAAATCCCCAGAGGTACGGCGAGGTCGCTTGGAATTCGCCCCGCCCTGGAACGAGCGTAAAAAAGTTCTGGGAATTCCCACCAGCGCTTGTGCAAGTGATCGCTTCGGTGCGAAAAAAAGGTCTCAGCGGCTCTTTGGAGGTGCCAGCTACTTAAATTAGTGGTTTTCGATAAGTTGTCGCCTGAAAGGATTTCTGATTCATGTGGTTTGCTCGTCTGTTTAATGTTTCAGACTTTTGGTTCTGCTAATGTAGGGAAAGTGGAGACAGAAAAGGGACTTCTCGACTGCAGGGTTCTGAACACAACTGAGATAAATCAAGAAGTAAATAGTTAATCCCAGTGGATTTAATATTTTATGTTTAAGACCCATCATAAGGATACAAACAAATCTATAAAATGTTGATAAATTCCGTGGTGGTAGCAGATATCTTGTGGAGATTATTTCCTTTAGAATACCATCTATAAAATGTTACGTTTTATCACATAAATGGCTAGGAAGTGACAAATAATGTAGTTAAATGACAAATGAACCGTAAGTATTGAGAAAATAAGTAGAAAAGACTGAAATGGTCGGTGACAAGTGCAAAATAAAATATAAGATTGTCAAAAGCAATGCACTGAGTGTCGGAAGTGAGGAGCCGAAAGCAATACAAATAGGATAGAATAAATGAGCATTGGGTGAAGGGAGAATTAGGAAGAATACCCTTTGTAAAATGTTTGTCTAAAGAAGAAGGCAGTTGAAAGGTGAAGGTATTGGAATGAACGAGAGAAAATGATGCGAGTCCGCAGCAGCCGCGCACGCGATGAACAGTCACAAGCTCTTGACGCACGTGATCGCAATACAAAGTTTTACGTTTCTGTACAAGTTATTCATTTTGAAGTTAGTACTTGGACTCTAGAAATTTGGCAAAGTGAAATAGGCGATATTTTGAGCGGAATATGCAATTTGAAAATTAATTTTGAAAATTTTAACGTGAACTAAGGACGCAAGAGGACGGATCAAAGCAACGGACGGCCATTGGAATGCTTTTATCTCCGGCGGCCAAGAAGGCAGACATTCTGACAACAAAAGAGAAGCGAATGACATATTCTAGGAAGTTGAAGTTTTGAGCCAATAAATTTAACAGAGTATTTCATTTAGCAAAAGGACAGTCATAAGTACAGCAATGGCCATTCATGGTGTGGTAGGGAGGAATGAATATGAGAAAAGCGTTAACTTTGAAAGTTAACTTAATATTACGTATTTGAATAAATAATATTATATTATATTTTATAATATTAACAATTTGAATAAATAAAGGAAGTGTGGTATCGCAGGTCTCAACATGTTTGATTCTTTTTCGCGCAGGTCATTCAATCTTTAGCAAGAGTTATAACGCCCCTAATGAATTTCAAAACGGAATTAGAGAGTAAACTAAAAAATTGGATATAAATTAAACAATTACAACTAATATACACACCGATTGAGATACTGACTATAAAAGAAAATTATGTGACCTAAGTGACAAAATAATTATTATATACGAAGATTTAAGAGTGTTATTTTTCTAAGAACTACCTGTTAGCTCTCGTGATTAGGATTAGTTGGAGATTTTGATAAATATATTATTTTTTAAATTCGTTTGTGCTGTTTGAACTTAAAGAAGCAAAAAAAAATGAGACAGCTTACTTCATGTTTTATTTGTTTTAAGAAATGATGACAATGCATATTTACTTAATAGCTAATTAAGTGCCCTTTGCAAAATTAAATTGCAATTTTTTTAGTCTGATGGTTACTGAATGATAAATATACAAATAACTGCGAAAAAATAATTGTGTGAGTTTGAATGCTATTGAAAGTTTCAACAATTAAAAATTATTTATGATTTTGCGTTACAGTGATTCTACTGAGAACGATCCATTTATATGTAGAATGACGTATCTCTATGGACTATCCAACAACTCTCCTTAAGTATCTCGTCTTCTGAATCTGTTGAATGAAACTGTCAGCGCTGTCGTATTTCATCCATCGGCAACGAAGCAAGAAACGGGACAGCTGTCAAAATACGCGTTTACAGGTTAATCCATAAACAGAACAAATAATCAATTTTAGTGCTGCCGTCAGTCGTTGAATCAATGGATGTCGTCATGTCAATTTATACATTTCGACGGCAAACAAATCGAAGCATATTTGACTTAACTAATCCATCTTTTCCCTATATTTTGTTGAGTTTGTGAATGCTCATCTTTCATCGGTTGCAGAAGGAGACGTAAATACATTAACTTAAATTTTAGAAATCGGTTTCACAGTTGGGCGGGCGGCATGGATTTAGTCAAACGTTAGAGATCATTAGGGGAGTAAATACAGAGGTTATTGGCGTACTTGTTTGCACCGCAAACGTTAACGACGTCGCTGTCCAAACGCATAAAGGAATAAGAATGTGAAAAAAGACCTTAATATTTTCAATTTACTGTGAATGGAAAATGTTTACAGCTACAGAAAATAAAGATTCACCAATTTTCAGCCGATACTCTCTCCCCATAATATTATATCACCCTCCCTAACCATTTTCAATTTTACGACAAACCGGAAACGTTGTAGTACCTAGAATAGACTAAAACAATTTTGTAAATATACCATTATAAGTAAATTTGCGGTGGGGAATAGAACAATTTAATTCATCCACATGACAAAAAGGTATTGCATTTATTTCAGAAAGTTTCAGAACAGCTACTTTACAAAAACTATTTCGCGTATTTTTATGAAAAATATTTAATGATTTTGATTTTTTGATGAATAGAGCATTCTTAATAATATTAAATACTAAGTTTTAAACAATATTATTATATTTAATTTTGTGAATCATTTTCAAACAAGAGTACTACAACTGTTCTTTCGTACTTAAAATTTTGCGTCACTAAATACCATTGTAAGTCAGCGGACACGAGCGCTGGCTTATCGCTGCACACACGAAATTACGAGAATGTCTATAACTCAGAACCACGGCGCCTAGTGGTCGATTGATGTAATAACAGAATGTCAAACTGTAGCTGACTGCTGTCGAAAGGTTGTTTTGACGTTATTATGGTTAAGCAGTCCCCAAATATTTCAATGTCTGCCTGAGCTGGCTCAGGGCAACAATTGATTTCACTGGAGTGCCCCTGACAGGGAGGTCCGAGGTTCAAATTCAGCTGCTGTCCGGAGGATAATTTTAGCGGTCGGCTGCTCTGATCGGTAGTTTTTACTAGTCCAAACGTATAGCGTCGTTGTCTAGGAACGCCTGGACAGACGGGAGACCGGCACGTTGAGGCACCCCAAACCTTCTACAAGGGACAAGTAGTAAGAAGGAGTCAGCGACATGTCATTTAGGACAGCCACACACAGGACGTGGGTGATTTACCCGCAAAGTCTACCTAAAAAGATTAAAGAGGACAGATGATGCGGCCGAATCTACGCACTTCGCCCGACCGCTATGGAACACACTGCGGCTTCGCATACATTGGGGTATCGGCTGTGATGTCACATGCCTTCTCTTATGATTAGAAAGCGGAAAACTGGACAGTAGTAGAGAACTATATCATGCTCATTGTCAAGAAGAAAAGGAAGAGCCAAATTTAAATAGTCACTCATACAACTGCGGGCATCGCCCCTAAGTAATACTTAAATGTGGTTCCAGATAAATAATGCCAAAAACGTACATGTTTTGTAGTTCCCTTAAATGATTGTTCTTATATTATACAATTTAATTGTTGAGGAATCATTTTGCTTTTCAGACAATCAAATTATGGAACTGATGGAAAAATCCGTCTTTAACGTAATATTAACCATCAACTAATTCAATGAATAAAGTCAGATTTTTCCACCAATTTTTGATTGTTTTAATTTCATTCTCTTATAAATTAAAGGATACCTTAACAATTAAATATGTGATTTGTGTTAATTTGTGGCTACAACTCTCACAGCCCACCAAAGTGTGGTCCCTTCTCAGATTCTTGTTGAAGATTTCCTCTCAACCACAAGGAGATCCACGCAATAACGCTTCAAGGAGGTTTCAGAAGTGCGGTAAGGCGAATGTGCTTTTTTGAGATACAGCTGCATTTGTTACATTATCTGTGCAACGCAAGTAGATACTGTCCTAATATTTATTGTGCTAAATTTTATTCATAGAGTGGAATATCATTGTTTTGAAAATTTCCTATTGATTTAAGTATACAGAACACGTTGCAAACAGTATAAATATTGTTTATGTTTTGTTTTGAAAGATTTAATTTTTCTTTGAAAAACTAACAATTTGATTATTTTCTTTTACTTCTACAAGTGAAAATATCTTATAACATTGTCTCGTTTCTTTCTCATCTCAAAACCTCGAACTTTCCACACGGATCTTGTTTTTTTATACCGCTATTCTGAAATTTATTAATACTATGAAGAAGCATTGTTTCATCCTTGGCCACTCTAAAATATTTCTCCATATAAACAAACTTACGAACAAGTCAAGAACATTGGTTTTGCTTTCTTTTGATATCCATTATTCAACAGTCTTGAATTGAAAATTTAAATACTGTCAAAAATATTTATGTTCGTAGCTATCTTAAACACAAAGCACATCATAGACCTTCATCCTTTCACTGTCCTTGACCTGCAGCTCTCCACTCCCTTCTCGAAACATTCTGGAAGAGTGGCGATCGCCCAATTTCATTAGGTTGACATGCGCGAGGGGTGTTTTCCTTCGGAGCTTGGCATTAGCATTTTAAACATCATCTCGGTCAGAAGAAACGCTTGTCTGAACACTGTGCCTGCGCTACATCCCACTTTCTGTATCCGTCCTGCATCGTGTAGAAATTGCTTCTACGACTCTTAGTCGGATGTTTTTCCAGGCCACATTTTTTTCAGTTTCACATATTCTTACACTCAGTAACATTACTCAAGTAATAAAAAATAATTTCACTATATATGATATCTTTCTGAGAGTAGGGGTTCGTATATCGCAAATCGAAAGTAATCGAAAATAGCAGAAGGCTATCTCAAAAAAAGAAGACTAACCCACAGATATTGTATTTTATAAGCATATGACTTTCACTGCCATGAAAGGTGGACATTGAATGTATGGAGGTAGTACAATATTTCTAATTCCTCGTAAATTGTGCGAGTAATGAACATTGTAAATACCTAAGGAGAAGTACAAGTATTTATAGAGGTGTGTATATTTGATGCAAACTATTGGATTTAATTGATTAGGTAGGCTTACTTTCAAGTAAAGAAATAATTCAGTGTGTATTTTTAAAAGAAGTGCTTTTAGGAAAAAATATAAGTGTAATAATAATAATAATAATAATAATAATAATAATAATAATAATAATAATAGTAATAATAAGTAGCTTAGAGAGACATTCCCGACGCTATAAATTGTTTTGAAAACCGTTTCGTCTGCTACAAATTTCTACTGAGCAAATTTTAAATAAAATGAAACTTTATTCATAAAGTTGTTTGTTTTTTTATTTCTCGGGCGTAGTAAAATATCTTTTGTCAATTAATTGAATAATTTAAAATTAAAAACTGTTTGGTCACAACTCTTCTTGTAGAATGTCTTTCCGGGATACGGCCACTACCATCTCCAGACAACGGTGTTTGAGAACCTATCTGAATGCTCCTAGAAGAGCTCTTCTGAAGAGAAATTTCTTCCAGTGGGGGCTATTATCAGTTCGTTTATAGAGGAAAATTTGTACATTTGCAAGGTTCTATTCCATAAACACATCGTTCCATCTTGAAGATAAAATGTGTTGAAATCATCCTACACAAGGGGATTTTCGCATCAGCTCAATTGTATATGCTGTACATAAAAAATTACCCTCAAAATGATAATTATCCTACGAAATGGAAACGCTGAACCTTTCCTTTCCAGAGGTCCAAGCCCCGTACCGCATATTGTAAACAGCGGCGTCAGGGCGATAGGACCTCTAGCGACGTGTGTCATTCATCGCCAGGGGTCCTTGAGCCGCCTCATTGGCGTCATATTTAGCTGTCATTACAGTTGCTTGCTGCGTCCACCGAAGAGATTGCGCTAAGGCACGTGGTTTGCGCAGTCACACCTGCGATCTAAAAAACGCCAAAACCCACGCTTTTGCAGATATTCCTTAGACCTTCAGTATCTAAAAATGCATCAGTTCCCCACCAGGAAACTGAGACACTTCGAATGACACGCTCTTTCGTCTCAATTCGCAGACAGAAAGGGGTTTGACTTTGGGTGATGGACGCACGACGCATGTCGTTCTAACCATTTAAGGTACCGAGATAGTCAACTCCTTGAAGAGCCATCCATCAATGTATTCTTATCTTTCAAAGACTATTCGAGGAAATTGGGACTCCATTCCAGGCTAATGCAGTCAATTCTTTGAATAATGAAATATCATTTTAACAAATACATCTGCTCAGTGTCTATGGGGGTTGTAATGGTAGTTGGTTTCCAATTGCCAAATGGGTAACATATTCCTACATAAATGTCAAAACTTACAATTGTCACCAGATAGTTAAATATAAAATAATACAAATTGTTAACTACGCTAATAATAAAAACTAATCTGCACTTGGGAGCAGTAAGCTACATTCAATTTAGAAAATCAAACAAATAACCACGAGAGCAAATGCTGAGATACAAACAACCATAAAAAAGTTTGTGCACATTTTAAATTTACTCTACGTTCAAAACGAATAAGATTCCTCGACAAAATAATTCCTTTTAAATTTAATAAAAATATTAAAAAAATCATTGAAATTGCTCCAAAATAGCAATAAACGCTTCCTCTATGAATCTTTAAAAGCTCTTCACTTTCCAGAAATAATTTCAAACCAGAATTATCAGATTCACTTTACTTTACATTTTATCTGATATAACGACGACATTTTAACTGATATTCGTGATCTCTGTTATCTCCAGTGCAGTATTTTTTACAGTGCAATTTACTTTAATTGGAAAACAGGTACTGGACTATATATTTATGTAATACTTTAGAGAAATTTCCAGTCCAGTAACTGTTTTGTGTGCAAACATGTAACCTAAAATAATCATGCATTATTTTTTTACCTTAAAATTAACTATCTTTTATAATAGAATAGTGACATCTTAATACGAATTAGAGGAACCATGAAGTTCTTTGAAATAATTGAACATGTTCACACAAATCATGCGTAGACCTTATATCCGCATACCCTATTTCCGCGTAATCATTTCATTCGGAGGATTATAACATTCCGTTAATTCTACATTCAGTTTCTGTAAAACGTGGGCGACGTGCCTACCGCGCCGTTCGCCATCTACAGCGCCTACCGCCCCCGCCGCCGCCGCCGCCGCCGCCCCCGGCGTTTCTGTCCCGTCGGCTTCTAAGTGGTGGCGCAGGCAAAGTTACGCCGCCCATGGACTGCTATTCACGTGGAAAGGCGAACTTTTCTTTCTGGCCCACTTACTCTATTTTGTGCTCCCTCGCGAGCCTTGAACTTTACCTCCCTTTCGGCTTTCTGGAAACTGACTGAAGAGATAATGGACCAAAAATGCTTAATTATTCTTGCGGAAACGACAATCTCTTTTCTTCCTTCTACTGGCATTCAGACGCGACTAGTTTGTGATATGCGAAATCACGGACCTGGAAATGTCTCGCCCGAGAGGACGCAGTTGATTCTGATGCCGGACAATAAAACAAGAGAGGTCTTGTAACATGCAGCTATTCGCATTTTGCCAAATTCCAGTTCAGTGATTGGGATGTTTGACTCGAAATTTCATAAACTCTCCGCGAATAATACGGGCTATTGATCAATATTACAAATGTTAATACAAGCCAACGAATGGACGGAGATTATTTTTATTTTTTTATATTAAATAGGACTGTTAATATGAAAATATGCGTTAAGGTCATATTAAAATAGTTACCAGTTACATATCTATATAATTTAATAAAGTAAATGAAAAGTAGGATTTTTTCGTGCGCGACAACCTATTTGAAGTAAAATTTCTTTTCATCGAAATTTATGAACCGAATGTTATGTATCGAAATTTTGACATACAATGTTTTGTATGAGGATAATATGTTTAATCACGATGTTGAAATCGCGATTTCTATTAATTTGATTTCGTGTACGTATTATTGCATTATAGCTTAGTCTTTGGTTATTTTGCTTTTTTCATAAAGATACGAATGCTGAAAATGAAATGCACTGCTACACTTAATTCCTATACTGATATTAATTTCCCAATGATACTCTTGTGTAGAGAGTAATAGTATTGGATTCACCTGAACAATGCCAGAACGAAATCGTGGGGGTAGAGTCAGTGATTACCGTTCTTGAAGCTGTAACTTCGCTCACACGTCAGGATTAAGATATATTATGGCACAGTACAATTAGACAAATCGAGTGAAAAAAAAATCTGGAATTTTGGAACTTGATTTGATTATTGAAACGTACCAAAACATCATACTAAAAATCCTGAAGTGTAAGTTGTGAGCTGAGGGCAGGGAGGACGTTTGAATGTACTTTTTCGACATTCTTTGCGCATATCTCCGTAACTATCAATCTCACAGAACATTATGTTCTGTACAAAATTAAAATAGATAAAACTTTCTTCAAAAAGTTCCTATAACAATTTTTGTAAAATTAACAATTTTAGAGTTGTTGGCTTAAAAATTTCTTGCTTTTGTTTATGATAAGGGCCTAGTTTTCTCTCTTATATAATGATGTTTAAACAAGGTCAGTGCAAAAATATGATTGGAAAGTGAAGTAATAATTCATTTTCAACTTAGTATTGTACAAGCATTCATGTTTCATGGATCATCTGGCTGATTCGCAAACTTTGAATAAATCATCATTGATATTTTTGTAATTTTCATTCCCACTAAAGGGATAAACTTTCGTAACTTACTTTTCTCTTATATTTGCATTGACAGAGAGTATTTGAGGCTCTTATGAGTAACATTGAGATAGTAATCTACGAATTTGAGAGATTATTTGACGAGGAGGAGAAGTAATATGGAAAGTCAAACTCTAATATTTCGAGCAGCTACAACTATTTAGTGAAACCGCGTAGTGATGATCGGAAATTATTAAAAATATTTTCTTTACAAATCTCTAGTCTTTTAGTACCAATTGTTTTCTTCTAGTTTCCGTAAATATAAAAGTTTAACTGTTAACTGTTTTCCAAAGAAAGTTTCACTTGCGTTCATTAAATTATTTGGAACAGTCAGAAAATTTTCTAACCGTCTACCACTCAAATATGTATGGCACAATGCGACACCCTTCAAATCAATGATGAAACGCTGATCGTTCAAAAAGCCAACTTAAAGCACTACCCAGCCCACTGCTTGAAAGCCAGTAAGTTGATCAACCAATCACAGCCTAAAGTGGCCTGCCTGTACCGGCTATCGCTCTCCCGGCGTCCTCGTCGAGTGACGTGACCTCCATAAGCCTCGATTAGTTTGACGGAATCGACCCGACCATCCCGTCATTCATCGTACTCACATAAAATGCTAATCGGGAATAAATCTAGCCTGCAATATATTTTTTTACCATTTATTCCGGCTAGGCGAGTCTTACGCGGTAATTAAGCGTGAACTAATTTGCAGTGGCGACGCGACGCGACGCGACACACGCTCGCCGGCAGGGGCGGCTGTTCGGTCCTGTCGTGCGACAGGATGCCTGTCCGTCGCATTGACGAGCTTCAAAAGTAGCCTCCCGAAACGCTCTCTCTCGGCCGCAGCCACGGCGGCAGCACTGCAGTCGCCTGTTTATCAGCGCCCTATGTACTAGTTCCAGCAATTTGAATATGGAATTATGGATGTAATTAATGGCGAGGTTCGAAATGGCCATTAGCGATAACTGCGTCAATTTTTAATCAATACAACGTTAAAGTCGGAAAACGTTGGTGCGCGTGTGGGCGGTGTCGGGGGGCGCGGTGGGTGGGAATTGACCTTTTCCGTGTTTTGGGGCCCCTCTGCTAGCGTTCACCTCGTTGGGTCCGGTTCTGTGCTGGGAATGAAGCAAATTTGCCGTGACAGTGACGCTGAGATGAAATCGGTGTTTGAAAGCCAGATTTATTCCATCGTTGAGAGGTATAAAAAAGCGACGAGGTAAAATCATAGAATGACGCAAATTGCCCGGTAATCAGTGCCTCACTAACTTGTATCAATGTGAAAAGTCTGTCCTGGAGGAAAAACAACACATGCGAGACGTTTGTAAATGCAAACTGCATTATTTGATGACATGCTAACTATTAGAATACAGCGAAACAAAATAAACATTGTAGAAGGCATTGTTTAAAATTATACGCATCCCCAATATAGAATTCTGTGCATTATACTATTATGAACTAAATGAACTAATCAAACGCACACGCGCACGCACTCTCTCTCTCTCTCTCTCTCTCTCTCTCTCTCTCTCTCT
>BOPP01000425.1:265916-294135 GCA_017312745.1 Gryllus bimaculatus
ACACACACACACACACACATACACTTCATACTATTTGTCCCGCTGCAACACATATTATCATACATAATTGAGAAATAGAGCATCCTATGTCTATTTGTCTTTAAAAAGGCAAATTTGTTCTTTGATCGTATTGAAAAAACAGATACTTTACTAGAATTGTATTTTTTACGTATTTCTCTTCTGGATTCCTATATCTCGCAACATGACATGACAAAAGCGTTCATATTCACGAAATCAATGTAATATTAACTTATCAATGCTGAAAGCGGAGTTTACACAAATGTTACCATATGAAATTTATTTGAAGTTACCATTTGGGCTTCATGATACTATAAGCTAAATAAGCCTGTAATAAGACTCACTTTCTGGGCCAGTGACTCCCATCTCGATCAGGCTTTTATGTTCTCCATGTTCTCACGACAGTATGCTGAGCCCTACACAAATGGCGTATTGAGGGACAATACCTAAAATATGTATCTTCTTTGCCTTTGCAAATATTTGTATTACACGGGAGCGTATACTTTATCAATTCTTGCTAATGACTCTCTCATCAATATTCAGAATTCGCCTTGCACATGGATAAGAGTAGGGATCTCAGAATTTAAGAGAACGGGAAGAGAATACACGTCTCAAAGTAGTACATCACACACACACACTTAATGTTTTTGACGTTAAATATAATAAGTAAATACATAAAAAAGTATATAAATAAATGGGACCTGAGAGGCCCCACATGCTTGTAGAGATGAAATAATGTGCGAGTGAGCGAATTTCTAGCACGTTATTAATAAATTAACTCGAAAACAACTATAAAAAGAACCGCCATGATTTTTTTGAAGATTTTAACAAAATCGTGGGGCATTCAGCTCTCGAGTAATCTTATCAAAATATCCCAAAAGGTCCTCGAATATACTTTTACGTCCTGCTGCCGTATAAAAAGGGGATCACATCGCAACATCGCAAGACCTATCCCATGGTTTTTAAAGTCACTCAAATAAATTAATTTTGGGTATTCTAAATATATGTTATTCCTCTTCAGTTATCTTAGACATTTTGATTACGAACATAACCAAGACAAAACTGCAAAGGCAATTTATAATACTCTCGAAGTTCATTCGATGGTCCACATAGTCTTAAAGCCTGTACTGATGAACGATTATCAGAACAGTAGTGTAACAGTTCGCTTCAGAACAGCTGCAGCTCTCCGAAAGTAATTTTTGATAGTATAACTAACGAGAAAGAACTCATACATTTGCAGAGGAGAATGCTCAGAGTTGAATAATATTTTTAATTATTGGTTGCCTGTTCATTTCAAGCCCTGAATAGTTGGAATGTAATTTTCGACTTTTGTAATTTACTTTCTTTCAAGAGATATAGTCTGTACCTAGTAACCAATTATCTACATTATTAAATTATTATTATTATTATTATTATTATTATTATTATTATTATTATTATTATTATTATTATTATTGTGTAGTATATTATTTCAGCAGTATAATACAACTTGAGTATCTCACATTCAACCAATCTTTGTAAATGAAAAAAGAGAACTTCACGGAGACGTGACAAATTGCATTTTGACCCAAAAAATTTGAAGGATTTTTTTAAAAAAAAGCAACCAAATATTTATATGAAATGCAACCCGCAGCACTCAGTCAACTATATCGTTAAATTACTCCTAAACGAAGTGTTCTAGGGTCTTAAAAACTGAAATATTGAAGCCAACGGTCTCAAATAAAGGCACATCTCGTAATCTATAGGATGAAATATTCTTCGACATTCTATTAAATATTCGCTGGTTTGGCAGGTTCTCAATACTAGCAAACTTCAATCAATGCTAGCTGTGATTGTGCAAAGTCCACCTATAGTGACGGCGGCCACCGTTGTGACGACGCGCTTAGAAGGCATAGATTCCTTTATCTTCTGTATTTTCGCATGGAAAACTTTACTTTCCTCAAGAGAAAAAACCTACTTTAATATGTTTGTAAGTATCCAGGAAAGCGAAAAGCTAACTGTCAAGAATGATTGAATAATTACTTCAAATGTTCTTTTCAAGAAAGTGTGAATTGTATGAAGAACATATGTATATATAATACTAAATATACATTTATTGAACATTTGTTACTAACATCAATTGTATTGTTTTTATTTTTGTTTGATATTCTATAAGTATGAATATTTATACATTTTTAACAAATAAGAACGTTTTATTAAAACCTTACCTTCTTAATTAAAAGGATAGGGAAATGGATAGCGAGAGGGTTGGCTTTAATATGCGTGAGTTCTCGCACGGGTACGCTAGTTATTATCAATAAGGGAAAGTAACAATAAATGAAAAACCGCAAAATCAGAAACTCTCGGAACTTACAAAGCATTCTCGTCCAGGGCTAGCAAGCTCGGTTTGTGCAAAGTTGGGTGACAGGAAAGAAAATTCCTGTTAAACCTCCTAAAATAGATCAATTAACATATACTTTCCTGTTTCTAGAGCTGAGAGAAACACTTGAATTGACAAATCTCCGCAGGCAGTCTCTGCCACCACAATACGCAAACCGCGCAATAAATAGCGCGACGGGTCTCCGAAGCCCCATTTGTGCATCAACGGGTTTAATTGGCTATTTAGTATTCTGTGTGATTTAATCGCACAGCTCTATGTATAAATCTATGTTTGTTAATAAACGCTTAGCAATATTACACTGTAGACCCAGTCACCGGGTTTACAGTGCTTGTATTATGGGACGTAGAATACAAGTCCAGGCTGTTCAATGTTGGGTTTTGGTACACAGCAATTAATCAACTTCAGAATCAAGCAATGATATACCAATGCGTTTCGGACGAAGTAATACGAAACTACTGGACTAAGTAGCTTTTAATACAGCGGCCTCCATGGTGAGAGCAGAGGAAGCAAGTGCGAGAAACTCAAGAAGTGTGCTATGCTTGTGGAGGGATTGGCTTTCTTATACCCTCACACATTCTATTTGAATATCATCCCACTTCCAATTAATAATCTACCTCACTTCGTCATACACTTTCAATAAACCCCCACATTCTCCTTCACACTGTGGAAGAGAAAATGAAACTCACTCTGTTATCAGTTACATACGAATGAAAAGAATACGAAGCTATCTCTTCCTCTCCTTTTAGGCTCAGATATGAGCTTGGAGCACAACTAATTAGTTTCCATTTTCTCGGCACTAAAGAGTATATTACTCATTGTCGGGGGTTAAGCGTGTGACGGACGGAGCTCTGGACGTGAAAGTTGAGCGCCCGAGGGGGGGGGGCAGGACAGGGCCCTGTCGATGACTGCGATGGCTGGCGCCGCTGCCGTCCTGGGTTTGACGCTCCGCACGCCCCACTGCGCCGCGTCAGCCGCAGTTGGCGTCGCCCCCCCTTCCGCCACGTCGCCTCACACCATCCAACACCTCCCTTCCCCCTCCCCTCCCACCATAGCTCACACACCCGCTGCTGCCAGGCTGATTACTGCCCGTCACGCCCATTCATGCAGCGGCTTGAGTATCAGACTGTTATACCGAACGAAGATTCAATACCGATTTTAAGAGCGAAAAAATCATTCGTATGCCATCCTTCGGAGGGGAAGTAAACCCGGCTGTCACATGTTAGTGGATTTACTGCATGTAAAAGATACACAAACCTAAAAGAAGCCACTAAGCTAAACTCAAATCGCCAGTTTCTTCGCCAAAGAAATACCCCATCTCCGGTTGTATCCGCTAGTGGTGAAATTCGCGTGATTAGACTGAAAAGTGGGACTTATGGAGTGAGTATTGCTACGTAAAATAAGGCATCTATTCAATTCACTGCCACCTCCGTCCCGCCTCCGCCACTACACCCCCTCCATATCATCACTGCCCCTCTCGCGTCCTCATGTCCTACAGCCATGTCGATGCCCTCCTCAGCTCCCACCACATTCGCCACGGGCGCCCTCTAGCCCACACACACCACCACCGCTGCCCTGTTGGTCACCACTGCCACCGCCTCCTCCGCATTCGCCCTTCAGTCGCACTAGGCACCTCGATCTATTACCATCTCCCTTCCAACTACCAGCCCTTCCTCGGGTTCCTCTCGCACCGCCTGCCGCCCTGCTGTTTGCCGATCACCACTGCCACCTCCAGCCTGCCCCACCGCCCACGACCTCTCCGCGCCTTCACCACTAACCCCCCTCCCCGTCGTCAACGTCGCGTCCGATGCGGACGTCCTCCCCACCACTGCCGTCACCACTGCCCTCATCACTACCCCCGCACCGGGGGAGAGGGATCAGGGCATGAACTGAGGCCACTGCAGTCCCTCTGACCGGGAGGTCCTAGATTCGTATCCCGAAGATGGAAGTATTTTGACACTAGCTTGTCAGCTAGGTCGAATTCACTCGCTGTCTAGAGGAGAATTCTAGCGGCCAGCTGCTAGATTTCCGTGGTTTTGCCGACTGACACCAGAGGAATGCTGCAGCAGAACCCCAACAAACTGCCACGGACTGCTCGCGATCTCTACACTTACGGGGCTTATGACCCCTATAGTTGTGTACCAGGAATCTCTGAAGCAATTCAATCAACTCTCCCCGTCCTCACCGCCCTGCTGATGCCTTCTTACTCACCATCAACCTTGCACGGTCTTCCTCTCTCCCCCGCCGCTCGCACCGGCTCCTGAATTGCCCGCGCCCACCCATCTTCTGCAAGAGACCTCTATCCCGACATCCTCCCGTGCCCCATCGCTACCCCTACCCTCACTGCACATCTCATGGAGACCGACCCCCCCACCCCCTTCACTTCACTTGCCCTTCCTTGCCCCGCCGCCTCTCGGCGCTGCCCTGCGCTTGCCTCTTATATTGCCACCTCCACCTTCTCTCCGTCTCACACCTAGCTCCCTCCAGCTCGCCCTCCCCGCCTCGCCAGAATGTCAATGTTCTCACCGGTCCCCACATTTAGAAGCACTCCCCACTCCACCATCGCTTTCACCTCCCCGCGTATCTAGCACTGCCCTTCCCACCCGACCATTGCCAGTCCCTGGTGCCCGCCCTTCACTGCCACCCTCTCCCCTTCCCACTTCACAGCCATCTCCACCGCGTACCTCCACTTCTCTGACCCCTGTCCACGCCTCCTCCTGCCCAAAGCAGACCTTGATGTTGCCGCCCGCCACCTGCTCCTCCACCCACGCCCCTCGTCCTTTCGCCCCTCGTGCAGCTTGCGTCAGCAACGGCTGCCGCTGCTGCCTGGAAAATTTATTGCAGCCGCATGCTGGCATAAATAGTTTGTAGTCGTGATGCTGCTAAATATTGCAACAGAAATTACGAAATATAAAGTTGTTTTCGTAGATCGGAATTGCACCACATTCAGAATTTAAAAGTCTGCCTTCTGTTTTATAAGAAAATTAAGATGATGATGGTGATGTCGAGAATAACAACAATGATTTGTTATTTTGGAGTGATATCGCAAACATCGTAAACCATCTGCATTCAATACACCTTGTATTTTACCAGGGGTATTTAATGATCCCCGGAGTGCGTTTCTGATAACTCTTATCCCCCGTCGGGTGTGCACGTACACTGTTAGAGTGGTATCCAGATACGCCAAAATATCTACCTGCAACCTCGACGCTTCGGCAACTCGAAGGTAAGCAGCATTCAAGATTGGTACCGAGTTTACTGAACGACATTCGATTGAGCCAGGATAAGACTCTCTTTAATGTCATTAAATACATGATAACCAGAAACTATTACGGCGAAACGGACCTGCTGAGGTAGCTCAGAGGGAATGATTGATGACATTGCAGGGTGATGTCATTGGCCGGGAAGTCTTAGAAATTGAGTTCCAACGCGTTGCTATGGTGGCAGGATTTTCGAAATGTTATTTAGAGCGAATCCAACAGCTGTGTTCAAAAATAATTCTAAATTAATCTCGGCTATCTATCAGCTTTCATTCTCGATAATAACGGGGATAGTATGAGTAAAAAAAACACGTACTGAATATAGCTCAATGTTATGGTTTGGAAACTGTAAAAGTCGATCACAACATCCGGCGTCTAGAATTATGATTCGGCAGTAGAAGTGAACAAATATCTAAAATTCATAAACGTTAAATATCGAACTCAGAACCTCTCGATGTATCAAACAACGGGAATTAGACAATTCAAAAAAGAATCCGGTATATTGAAAACAAATTTCCAACAACCTAACCATCTCAGGAAAATTTAATTCATCACTTTCACAAAATCCTAAACTACACTAAAAATGGGAATTATTTCCTTAAAAATATTAAAGATATTCTTCGAATGTTGTCAGAATTCAGAATAATTTAAGCTTCATTCAAAGAACACTGAAAAGGAAAGTATAAAACCTTTTAGGGCTCATAATCAGACAGATTGATTGCATTGTGTTTATAACTCAAGAACGGCTGGACCAATTTTAATTATCTACAATTTGTTGGATTCATCTCCACTAGGAATAGCAGAATGTCTTTTAAAATATGGAAAAAAAAATCACGAAAAAAAGAAAAAACTAGTTATTCACTCTAAATGCAACCCGCAAAACACTGTACGATTTTTTACTATATATCGTTGAATAACCCCTAAACAAATAGTTCGAGGGCATTAAAAACTAAAGTTTTGAGACCGAAAGTCTCAAAGAATCGTTCTCACACCAGAAACTTCAGGATGAGATCTTCTTGAACATCATATTACATGTTTGTTTGCCCCGCGCTTCCCACCTACTCAACGACAGGCAGAATCTGAAATTAAATGTGTGTAAGAGGATCAGAGAGAGAGAGAGAGAGAGAAAGAGAGAGAGAGAGAGACAGACAGACAGACAGACAGACAAGACACAAAGACAGAGAGAGAGAGAGTGATAGTGAGATAGTCAGACTGAGAGAGCTAGAGAGGGAGAGAGTGGTAGTGGGGAAAATGGCGAGTGAGGTAGAGGGAGATCGAGAGAGGACGAGTGAGAGAAGAGGGACGGAGAGAGAGGGAGAGGCGAAGAGAGTGGGAGAGACGAAAAGAGGAGGAGAGACAAAAACAGGGGGAGACGAAGAGACGGGGGAAACGAAGAGAGAGGGTCAAACAGGGAAAAAGACAGAAGGAAAGAGAAAAAGGAAGATGAACGGCTGAATGTCTGCCGTTCTGTGCGTCCGTTTCTGGTAGTATTTTTAAGAAATATACGAAAGAGTTAGAATCATGTGTCGTAACAAATAAAAAGCCAAGCAGACATATCTTCTTTAAAAACAAATTAGTTTTTGTTCAAAATATTGAAATCGGGTTCTTTACAATTTTTATAATTTGATATGCATTTGTAACACGGCAAAGGGAAAAAGGACACCAAATTTCATATATTATTTTACTATAAATCTAATATTGTGTTTATTAAGTAATTGATTTACGCTTTGTATTGGAGGTTCGGATTCACTGCATTAAAAGCCAAATTATTACATCCTTTTAATGTATCACTCTAGTGATAAATTGAACGTGACCATACCAACCGCTGTGCATTATGTGAGGATATGATTGCGGGCTCTGTATGTAGAACCCTACGCGATTCCTGATATAATGTACCATTATATTCTGATTGCAACAATAAAAAATCTTTTGTTAACCGTTTCAACTCTATATTTCTGATAAATTCCATTCATATATTGCACGTTTTTAGAAGTAAAATGCGCGAAAATGCTACAATCATTGAACATTGGCAATCATAATTACCTAACACATTTATTCTGGTTTTCAATTCCGTTTCAGTGGCAATCGTGGGAATGAATTTTAACTTCTGAATGGAATAAAAATGAAATCGTAGATTATATACCCAAATATGAATTCATAAAAAAGATCATGCTTCTATTTTCCAGTTACTTTCAGTGATTATATTTTTGAGTTGGATTATAGAAATAATTTGACTGTACATACTGTAGTTTTTCGACACACGTCATTACAAACAAAAATTGCAGTACACAGACTTAGAAACATCGTTTTCTTTTTTTACATTTAATAGGAGCTATGTGCGTGGAACTAGCAGGATACAAATAATATACTTAAAGACTTTTTTATAGATTATTTATTTCCAACTAGTTCAATATATTATCATTTAATGCTCACATTTAAGTATACATTTGTTCCAGAATACCACTTTACTAATGTGAAATCCCTTTTTGAAGTTATGGATTAGGGGAGTTTTAAGTTAAATCCAGAATATTGCTCGCAAAATTCCAAGGAATACAAGATGTATTGCTTTTATTTAAGGTCTTAGCTACTCTGATTTTAATTTTTTAGTTGGTTATATAAAAGATAAAAATAGACAAATCTGTAGTATCTCAGGCAACTTAAACCTCGGGCCAGCAGTGGTTAAAAAACGCCAAAGAAAAAAGTATATTTGATTGTGAAACGGTGGCAACACTTTGACATATATTTAGTTTATTAGAGTGTCGCATCTATGAGTATTCTGAAAAATTTGTGTAACTGAATTCAATTTGTAGAGTCAAAAGTGAAATTATGTTTTCAAATAAGTTTAAGTCAACGCATGAAAATACTTGTAGTGATTTTCCTAGTATTGTTCATTTAAAATAATAAAATCGATTGAATTTAAATAATTGACACCAAAAAGATAGCCGTTGTACTTGTGAGTCTTTTATCTTGTAATTTGGACGACCTATAAAATTCAAAAATGACTAACAATGAAAGGGATTTAGGTTCATCATTTAATTGATTCGTGGTTCTAGGTTTCTAGTACTTATAGATGAAGAATATTTGAATAATAGTATAGACCTATTCTAATAAGCGAAAACTCTAGACTTGTCAGAACGTCACACGTAGGAGCATGCGAGCTTTCCAAGTCAGAAACCTCTGTTAAGACAAACCGTAACCTCCAGCATCTATTGATGACCCCTTCATTATTGAGTAACAAAAATCCACTTGAACTACTTAGCCAAAGTAGGTTGAGAAACATGTCCAAAAGTTAGATAACACTAAGTGCAGAAAGGCGACTGAAGGACAGCAAAGTAAAGGAAGTTTCAGAGACTCCGAGGGAAAAACGAAATTGAATTCCAAGAATTAAAAATAATAAAGTAGTACCCAAGTTTAGCCCAAGTGCGTGGGAAAACAAAAAAATGCTTGTTCTAACAATGCAACACACATTCTTCAACAATGCAACACATTTTTTCTCACCTGCTTTGGTTGAAGAACTTTAATTATTTTGGATCCATTTTAAATATTTCCGCTTCGCCTCATAGTTTGTGGAATTTTTTGCGTACCTTAATTTGGCCGAGAAAAAAGAAGAAAATTTGGAGCCGTTATTGAGTAAATAACTATTTAAAGTTTGCCTATCACGCAATCCTGAGTGAAAACAATTCATTGTTTAAAAAATTGTAAATTATCTTATATTGAGACGTGTCTTTGAACAACAGATAATATTTATGAACTATGTATTTTTAATATTGCATGTAGATATAAGGAAAAGAAGAAAACCATCTGAACTGTTTGGGTGCTAGCGTGGTTTGGGCGATACGCGAACCGACGGACAGATGGACAAACGGACATACCAATGGGCAAAGACACAACGTTCTTGCCGTCACTAATTTTGGGTTATCAAGGAACTACAATACGCGGAGTGTGACTAAACAATGTATTAGAGGAAGTTATGTACTACATTTCGGAATAAGTAAGTTCCACTTTTCGGGGATACATAACATGAGATTTCCTATTGAAAAATTACTGTTTTCTGCAGAAATATCACAACTGCTTTGCTGTTCTAGGTAAGTAATAAATTAATCAAATGATGAAACGTTATTAATACGTATTAAACTTACATCCGTTTACAAATTAGTAAACTGAATTTGCTTACTAATTTCGTCAGTCGTACAATTGCCCTCGCAAAATATTAACATCAAAAGGCGGTTGTTAATGAAATTATTCTTAAGTCAAATGATTTAAAAAAGTTCCAAACCTTTCTAAGCAATTGAAAAATACCCATTTACCAGATCTCGCAAAAGTTAGGATTGCCAGAGTTCCTCCGCTGGATTAGAGAACGCCGCTTTAAAATGAAGGGTATTAAGCTTCCAAGTTTAGAACAACCGTGACGTGGAGCTAGGAGCTAGAGTGACATATCTGGAGAAACGCCGAGGAGGCACCTGATAGAGCACGAAGTCTCTGCCGCCGCTGCTTCCGTCTCCAGCAGCGTTCGCGTCGTCGTCGTCGTCGGCGGCGGCGGCGGCGACTGCCGCTGGTTTGCATATTCATTCGTTAATCAACGCCGCAATTCTCGAGCGAGTCAAAGAGGAAGTCGGGGTGGCGTGGGCGGAGGGGCTGGTGAGGGTGACGAAGTTGGCAAGGGTGGCAGGCGGACGACGAGAGCGGCGAGGACAACGAGGGTGACGGAGGGGGTTGTAAGGATATTGAGGAAGGTGGAAGGGCAGTAGGCGGTGGGGCAGGGTCAGGCAGAGGAAGGGTGTTCGCGATGTAGAGGGCGTGGGCGGTGAGCCTAGCTCGAATGACGAGATTGGTAAGAGTGACAGATGAGGTGATGACTGCGATACAGGAGAGAACACTGTGGTCGTTGGGGTTGGTGAGGGCTGGTGGAGAGGACTCGAATATCGAGGGCAGTGAGAGTAGGTGTAATACGGCGGAAGGTGGTGGAGGGAAGATGGTGAGAGGCTGTGGGGGCGAGAAGGCGAAGGCAGTCAGATGGAGAGGGCGACAAGATTGCAGTGACGGCGAGATGGCATGGCGGCGAAAATAGCGAGAAGGCGGGGGTGACGAGATTTCAAGGGCAGCGAAATGGAAGGGACAGCGGGGGTGGCGGAAAGGCGGTGGTGGCTGTTGATATAGAGGGTGACGGGGTGGTTGTAGGCGGAGGCCAAGAAAGGGGAGACGCCATTCCAGGGGGGGGGCAAGGTCACTAGGGTCGATGAAGTGCGTGTGGGTCGTGGTCGTTGGAGAAATTGGAATAGGGTTGAGAGAGAAATGAGCCGAACCAGGAACCACCAAGGCGATTGGGGTCTCTTGGTTCAATCACATTATGATCGAGGATGGAGATTGCAGTGGACATGAAGGCGAGGAGCAGTATATTACTGGCCAAGATAACTGCTTCCAAAATCTTCTGCCAACTTCCACGAGCAAATGATTTGATCCCAACGGCTTCACTGGACATTTGCCCGAACAAAGGGATGTTTAAAATAAAACTTAATTAATCAGAATAAATGAATAAAATTAGTGAATAACGAGAAAGAATGTATATCAGAGTAACTTTACAGAAACCAAAAATTATTTATTTTAGGAAATGTATTTCAGAAAATTATTTTAGAGATAGCTCTAACAATTCTAATGATAGTGACTATTCCAAGTGTTAATGTAATAAAAATTAGAGTAATTAAATATTTAAAAGTGCAGAATCATGGATCTAATAACTTGCATTTCAATGTATTAATTGGTGAATAATTTTGGAATACATAATAATGCGTTATTCAAATGGCCGTTTCAAATATGGAAATGTGGATAGAGTAAAATTGAGAAATTAATCCGATGTAAAAAATTAATCGGTTTAGTTATTTGCGCAACGGAATATAAATACATATAATACCTTTCTTATTAAAAAATATCATAAACACGAATTGATTCTAATTTGAAATGGCATTCAAAATAATATTTGTGGTACGTTTCTGAGGCATTATAAACATTCCAATTACGAACAGTTTGTAATTTTACTTCTATTTGAACATCTTTCTGAAATATGTAAACAGAATCGCATATTGAGCTACTTACTATTTGAACAGCCTTTTTAAGCCATCGCTGCTAGGATGTCCTACTATATGGTATCAATCAAGCTAATAAAATTCATATTTATTTTTTTCATTTCCAAATTCGCATTCCTTCTTACTTAGTTCACGATATATCACAAGACAAAACTTTTTTTTACAATGTTGTTTTTAAAAAGTCAACAAAATCACAGGGTCTAATAATTCTCCCCCTTCACATCTTTTGTAATTGCTTTTCCGAATGAAGTTCCCTGAACAGAAATATTTTGTGATGATAGTTTTCTTATCAATGTTTTATTTATTTATTACAATATTATTATATTTATTATAAATTTTGCAATTAAGTGCGGAAGCTTTGGGGTATAATACCACATAATAAATTACATTTTATAGATCAAATGTTATATATTTGTATTTTTGTGATATAATTACACAGACATTGTATCTCTCGAGAATATTTAAACATAAATTTATTGATGTTAGCAACAGAAACTGTGACATTTGCTACTCTTACTTTACGTGGCTCAATGAGATAGAGTGGCGAAGTGCCTGCCATATGTAAAGCTTTTTGAAAGAATGTTCATATTTTCTGTGGGCAACATCCGAATGTGCGCGTAACTGTGAATAAGGTAATAAGAGGAATGAATAATAACTGTGTGTGAATAATAATAACTGTGAATAAGGTAAGGAGAATAAGGTAATTTAGAAGAGACGTAATACTGAAAGCCTGTTGAGATTGGTCTAGATGAATTTAAATAATTAAGTTTAAGTTTGTGTGTTCGTGGAACAAGTTCATTTTTTGTATTTTCTTTGTAGTGCGTATGGGCATAGTGGTGACTCCTCGCAGATAACCTTGGTGACGATTTTTTTACTTTCCCGCTACCACTTTCGTAGCAGAGAGAAAGTTATGTATTGCTGCGCAAAAAAAACGGCGCACTTTTGGCAGAAAAACTCTTATTGTTGAACCCTGGTTACGAAAAAGACATAAATTCAATGCTAAATTTAGAGAAACAATTCTCTAACCATGATTAACTCAGAATCGAGGTTTTGTGGGTCCTTGACACCGAACCAAAATTTTGGTGGGTACTTTACAAGAAGTCAAGTGACATTTACAATATTTCCTCAAAAAGGCTCATAATTTTTCATTAAATTTCTCATAAGAATACAGCAGAAGATACGATTTTTACTGTTAACTGATTTTTCGATAATTGGCAAAGTTAGAACTTTTTTCGTCGTCTTCCTTCAAAATAGATTAATATTATATATTATTCCATTTAATATGATTAATTATTGGATTTTAAGAACTTTAAAAAAATTCTTATTATACAATACTGAAATAAGTAAATGTTGTTTACCCATCAGAAACAAAATTTATTATTTCAAAGTTAAAGTAAACAATAACTGATATTGATTATATTCCAAGTATAATTATAAAACATCTTCCAAATTCAAGAGTTAATTCATTAACTGTAATATTTCTGCAAGATTCATTAACTGTATTATGTATAATTTCTGCAAGAAACAACTTCAAATTGTACATTTACGGTAACGCTGAAACGCCATGTTGTTAAAAATGACTTCAATTTTTTCAATGACAATTGCCATTTAGGACGTTTTTTACTCTTCTTTTATATTCGTAAATTAATATTTCGGTTAAACTATTAGGAAGCCTAAAAACTGAGAGTATATTTTTGGAAAAATGCTTTTGGCGGTGATAGATGGGAGCTCGCAAGGGCTTGCCGTAGGGCCGTAGCTTTGAAGTGCTAGCCAATTCATGAATTCGAGGAATAATGTGCGGAAGGATGGAAAGCATTCACCGCTATTATCGTGCCCAAGTGACGGGGTGATTAAGCACGTCCCATCTGCCTCAGAAACTGTTCGATGCAACAAAACTCTGAGACAGGTTGTCATGAATAAGGTCACCTCCAGAAGGCAGAATTTCTCTTCTTTTGTTTGGATGTTTATTCGGTGTTCAGCTCATTCTTTGGTGAATTTCTGTTGCAACATTTCCTTCTTTTTGGAGAAGACGAATAACTCCTCGCACTCGACGGAAGCGTCAATTACACTAGCCATTTTCGCGTCGGTAATTGCAGTTGTTATTTATAAAGAATGCGTGAACAACCAGAGTACATCACCAAATCCTCCTACTTATCTTGTGGTTTAGCGTTTCGATCGGAGGTTAAAATAATGGGCTACGTTTATTGGGCTAATCCATACCTCTGAATGTCAATATCTGAACTGTGATAATTACAGTAATTGGGTGTAATTTGGGATCATAAACAGCGATTAAGATATAATCGGAAATGACATATTTATGCCCTGAAAAATGTAGTAATTAAGATAGAATAATGAAATTTTTTGGGGAAAGATTATATTCAATTGTACAATAGTTTAAATGTGTACATGGCAGGTTAATATTTTAATCTTAAAAATGATTAAACCATTACTTACACAATAAAATAATATATTATATTATTTAAAAGTGGCGCCTGTAAAAGAGACCAATAAACCAACGGATTATGGCATCACGTGATCATCAATGTCACAAATTTGTTTCTGAGTAGATGTTACCCTACACCCTCTTAAGGGGATATTGTGAGGATAGAACTAGTGATAGTACGCGGGCATGAGTGTTTGAAATATTATGAAGAAAAATCCTCGAAATGCAAATCGTTTACTGTGTAAATCGCTAAGCAATTTTTGTTAAGATTAAGTAAGAGTTTTAAAAAATTCTTAATAATGCTTTAGAATATGTTTAAGGTCTTAAAATACATTTCGGCCCTTTTTAATTGTGAACGTATCTGATATTTGATTAAATAACGATGATATTTATCAATAGTCCCTGAGTCAACTACTCAGAGACGAAGAATGCTAAAATACTACTACAAGAAATGTATAATGGAAAATAAATGAAAACCCTTGCAAGAAGATTATTTTGTTATTTGAAGAATCTAATTTAAATACCTGAAACTAAATTAATCATACTAGCATGAATGGTTGTACACAGTTGAATTAGAAGTAATCTACAATGTTTTTATGGTCACTCAAATGTCCTGAGTACAGAGCAACTAGCGAATATGAATTTGAAGGTGGTAATAAATGAAGAGAATTTTTGTTTTGTTAAAAAATAATGCTGCATTTTTACACTCAATTCGACATCTAGTCCCCGAATTAAAATCCATCGTTCCATTTATTTCTTTATATAAACCGATCGCTTGTGAGCGATACCCACACAAGTGTCTATGATTAAGGAAGAAATCCGAATAGCTAGTCGGCGGACACCTCAGTAAAATAAGTAAGATTAAATAGATATTAGAAAGCAGTACGGGAGAAGACAGTACGATGGATCGCAATTTAATTCCATGTAAATACTCTTCTCATGTGTACACGCCGCCTCGTCCCCGAAGCTAATCCAACGCGTCCATGGAAGGCGGAGCGCAACGACTGAGCAGCAGCTGAGGCGCTGGGGGTGAAGCTGGGAGGCCACGAAGCGACCCCAGAGGTGCGAGGATTGCTGCTCTCGCTCCGCTGCCCCGCCGCCAGCCGAGGCCTCGAAATGTCGGGTTCGCGTGCGCCCCGGAACCCATTCGCTGCTCTGTCCGCCAGCCCCATCGCACGGCGCTGTCTGATGGGCGAGACGCCGCGACAATCGCCACGCTGGGCTGGATGATCTCAGGTTAGGATATTGCTTGCGATAATCTGCCGTAGGGCCCGAGAGAGTAGCCTGGTCTGTATTCGCGTTAATCGGAAAGTTTGGACGATTAAAATTCCTGCATGCTGAATTCTGTAATATTAATGTACTATTCAGTGTTTTTCTTTACTTTCTTGTCCTTAGGAAGATACTTCGTAAGACGAGAAAGTGAAGTAATCGTGCGCTGAAAAAAGGCAAATTTACGTCAATAAAACTTTTATTGCCGTGTAGATGTTGTGTAGATCAGAATTTAGAGTAAAAGTTACTTTGTTTTCCACGAGAATCTTCTTTCTGAAGGCCGCCATTTCAAATATGCACTGCGTTGTAGAGGAATATTCATTTGTTTTCACAAGTGCTAGCAAGACTTTTTAAATGTACTTTTTATTTGTCACAATTTTTGGTCATTTGATTAAATTTTTGAGGACTGAATTATATGTTTTTGTTGTGTTATGAAATCGGAACTATATTTGTTACGTTGAAATATATTGTAAATGTTGCGTTTTCTTACACAAAGAAATTTTGATGGCTTAGGTTATCTATGATTTGGTTTTCTTATCTTTAATATTTTTGAGATTTTGTGAAAAAGGAGCATTAATATGTCTTAAGTATTTATTTACGACTGTTTTAAACTTATCATTTGTATCAGTTGCCTTGTATACATCATCCCAATTTTCTAAACTGAGCATATTGCAAAATTTCTTTATAGGGTATAATTAAGGGTTGCTTGGTAAGTTATTTGCTTGGTACTTTTTGCTTCTTCAAGTGTTAGAATCTGGGCAGTTGATCACTGAAATTTTTAAAAAAATGTAAGAACAAAAACATTACACATCATTTATTTCCAAACTGATTAAACGGTTCGGCTAAAATTCCGAATGAACTTAGAATGCTATATATTTCATTTTATGCCGTCACCGAATTCGCTAGCATAAGGCCATTCACTACCGCCTCCACCATTCCCTTTGGTGCTGACGTCATTGCCGGGGGCGTCGCCGCGAAATTAATAAATTCCGTTGCATGCAGTGATCCGGCCTTTGCTCTCGATAGCGCTGTGGTTCTAGTAGGTCTGATCAACGTTAAATGGTTAATTAAAGCAGCACAATCGAAAAGTATGCTGTGAATAATGTTGAAGAATCATAGTTTAAAAGTAAACTATTGTAAAAAAAATAAACTTATTTTCGCACGGAGGATATGAAAACAGATCATACCGATATATTCAACTTGATGATTTTTCACATTTATTTACAGTCCTTACAGTCCAAAATTGACAACAGCTTGCCAGATATTTAAGAAATGATATTGAGAAATGTTGGAATTCACTTTCAATACGATCCATATATTTAAGTGTTACATTTAAGACTATCTAGTAAACTTATGTAACATCAAAGATCAATCATCAATTCTAATTTTGAATACTATGCTTATATTAATCATCTCTATTTATAGAATTGTACGATCTTAGAATGTGTATTTATTTTTTGTTTAAGCGAAATATAGATTACATGTTTTTCGCAATAGACAAACTCTTTTAGAACGAAACATACCAAGAAATTCTTCCGATATTGATTTCACAAATAGAAGTAATTACTTACTGAATGTTAATAGTACAGAATGGCATTGTTTTCCGTCCCAATTTACTGTTCCCTAATATAATAGGCATTCAAAGTGAAACCGATCATTCAAAAAAAACAAAACAAAAAAAAACAACCTCAGATGTTCCAAGAGCTATGAATATGATCTACAAAATATTAGAAGAAAAACAAAAGAGATTTTCTTTTCCCAAAAAGGAATTAATTTTTTTAATCCTGAAAATGTTTTGGTTTCGTTTGTCAAACAACGTGGTATTTTATATTTTTTAGCTGACATCTATTGATCATACCAAACTTACGTGGATTCAAATTATCGAAACAGGTATTATTTTCAATATGTTAAAGATTAAGATACTATGAGAAAAGAGCAGACGGATTATGCCGCTACAACAATGTTTATGTCCTTCGTATCTTCTAATTTGAATTTCTAACTTATATTTCTAACACAATTTAACCAGGGATGTAACTAAACGCATAATATGAAGTGCAATTACGTAATGACGTGTCAGATGCACAAAACCTTGTCATATTTTTTCAAACTCAAATTCAAAAACATGATCGGTAATAAAACTTTATTTTATACTCAAAAGTGTTAAACTAGAAACGAAACCATAAATTGTTAATCACCTTCTTTTTCAACATTGCTCTTGATTCCCTTTACAGGACATGTTGCAAAAATGTACCTTCAAGATAATTATGAACGACTAACATATCTGTCCTTGCATTTTGGGTCAAAGCCAACGCGGAGTTTCAGAACAATTTCCATAACACATTTTGTGTGTAACTCAAAGAGAGGCATTTGCCAGAATCGCAGCCGAGGCCGACTAAAATAGGTCAAAAACAAAAAAGGAAGATAAAAGAGAAGTGTCGTATATCACCCCAGTGAAAGCTTCTGGAAGAACATTACAGAATTCGTGTGAGGGGGGGGGTCGCCTCTACCCTGCTCTTATCTTACGCTCCATCGCATTTGGAACAGCGAAGTCATGTCCACATCACACACTGTGTCTCACAAGAAGCAATCTTTTTGTAAGTGTTCTCGCTAGCTTTCTCTGTTTCATTCACACCCTTCCCCCTCTCTCCCTCTGAGTGCATTTGTCAGAAAATGAAACATGAAGAATATTAGCTTTTGAATATGTGATGTTCGATTATTAGAAAGTCAATAACACATAAGATTTGAAAGAAGCTTGATATCGGTATGCGAAGAAAGCGGTCAGTAAAAGTGTTCACTTTATTTCCAACCTCTGACGTATCTAAAGGCAGATGTGTGCAAATTAATTTAATTTCTCCTTAATATTCCATTTTCGAATAGTTTTAATTATCAGCACTATTATTTTAACAAAGATGTTAACAAAATTCAATGATAAATTTTGTTAGGAGCAAATATGGTATGAAAAGATTTGAAGAGACTTCTATAAACGTCATAATAATGTTATTATTTTTCTGGAGCATGACATTAGCGTCACATGTGCGAGGGTACATATATTGATAGTTCACTTCTTCAGAGTTGAATTTTTTCTGTTGAACTGAAATTTGTTCATGAAAACGCAAATTTTATTACCACAGATAATTCTTTTAAATTTTGAACGATCTCATAAAACGCATTTTAAAGTTCATATCAATAAAACAGTGAACTAAGACAAATAATTATTTAATTTCGTGTCCGCGAGAGAGTTGTCGCTTACAAAAAAAAAACAGTAGTAAGATTATGAATAAAACAGCGGAGACAGGAACAGTTATCACACCAACAAAACAAGCAAAGGAAATAACATCTCCAAAAATTTATAGGGTAAACAAGAAAGAACAAGTTTGATAAACAGGATATAAGTGACAATCTAATTTCAAATACAGTGCACTGATTGAAAAGAAGAAAATATTATATGAGAAAAAAAGGATGTTCACAAAGGATGGAAACTGGAATTATAAGAATGATAGGAAACCTTTTCTCCGATACAAAACGATGATCAATATAGTAAAAAAATATGTAAATACAAGTAGATGATAAAACAGAAAAGAAAAGAGAATAAAGAACGTAAGAAGAAAGAGGAAAATAATAAAAAGGGAAAAAAGAAAACAAAAATATTGTGATGAAGAAGATAAAAACGTGATCGAATGTCAGAAGGAGTAAGCAAAAGAAAAATGATATTGAGGTAGGATATTGAGTTAATGAACAGGACGAGAATGAAAAGGGTGAAAAGAAGAAGTAAATACAAAGTGAAGGGCAAGGAAAGTGAGGGGAAGAGGACACATCTCCCTATCACGGGGCGGCGGGGGCGGCGGGGGCGGGGCCGGCGGCGTGCCTAGTAAAAACAGGGTGCCTGAGAGCGCGTTGGCAGCGTCTTCGCAGCGCGAAATAAACAACCGACGCGGCGGCGGCGGCGGCGTGGCTCGGCGTCACAATAAAACCAACAGCCGGTGCAGGGCGACGGGGGGGGCGGCGGCTCGCGGCCGCTGGCGAAAGGGCGCGCGCGTTATGGCAAACGGGCCACGCGGTCCGACGCGCTTGCAAAAGGAAAACATGCGCCATGAAGGACGTGGAGAAAGGGAGAGGAGGATGAGTAAAAGGCGAGGCAGAAGTATATGAATAAAAACTAAGAAAAGTGAAGGAGAGGAAGAAGGGAAAGGAATGCGTGGAGAAAGATGAAAAAGAACGAGAAAGTAAAAAATAATATAATAACTGTCATAATAAGATTAGTAACGATACTTACGAGTTTTATTAAGTGGAAAAAAGAAGAGAAATTTAGAAAGAGAAGAAAGATGGAAAGAAGAATTAATGAAAAGAAAACACAGGAGAACAGAAGGACGAGGAAGAGAATGGGGAGAAGGAAGCAAAGGAGAGCAAGCTGAGAGAAGTAGGAGAAAAAAAATGAGATGAAGGAGTAGTCTAGGAGTAAAATAGGCATTTTTCCTCCTTCTTAGTAGATTCTTGCGCCGCTGGAGACGAGATATCGAATGAAGTGATGCTGGGCTTTACCGTAAAATTCAGTTACTTTGTAAAACTTTAAACGACGGTTTTGATTTTTCCAACCTCAGTAGTGAAAACAGCGAGAGTAAATTCATATATTAAAAATCACAACATTGTTTTTATCTTATTTAATTGAATATTTTTGAGCCTCTGATTGAGAAATGCTTCTTTATTCCATAGCAGTCTCTGGACGGTTTACTTTTTTCATAACGTCCAGAAGTTTGTGATTGTGAAGTTAATTGAAAATTCACGACGATAATTCTAAGTGTGGGTGAAAAAAACTTGATTCGGATATAAACGATGAAAAAGCAAATTTTTGAATTGATGGAATCGGGATGCTAATTTTTATAGATGTGTGCGAGTTTAAAATTGCGTCACATGTTAAGCCGTCAGAGACTTAGGTGGCCAGAATGGTAGGTAGTCGCATTCCACATAAAGACGGTAATGAATTCTTGAGTCTGCAGCATCGCTTTGAGACTTGAAAATGCGAACGACGTTTCGTGGATATACAATCTGTAGTGAAATTAGAATATTATAAATAATTTCTTTCTATGGGAATCTATGTATGTGAGGGGAAAACGGTAAAGAGATTAAAACGGTTAATATTGTGAGAAACGTGATGTGTTGTTACCACCTAAAATAAATCACTTGTATAAGGTGACATGCATCACTAGCACTAATCCTTTCAGAATTATCAGCTGAAAATGGGTTTCAAGCAATATGTTTGATGCTTGCAGAAGTCAGTCACTTTTCGTTTGGGACATAGTAGAACCAAAATAATTAAACATTTTATGGTATTTTTTGTCAAAAATGTCACATAAATTACTCAGCTGATTCTTAAATTAGCGATGTGGTCATCTGATATTCTGTCTGCGTCGTACCTTCTAGAATCTTCATATCTTCTAGAAATTGGAATAAATAATTAAGCTTTCGAGCTCTCAAGAGAACAAAACGCAATATCATTTTAGCAGTGTATTGGCACACAAAGGATTGAAAAAAATACTAATGGCAATACTAAGTCTAGAAACAGTGAAGTCACTCAAACAATGAATTATAAAATATATTTTATGTACATACCATTTATTAATAAATGTATATTGATAAACAAAATGGTTTTCCAGCTTCCAAATAACATCGTTGCATTAAACCGTTAAGTTGAAAAGCATAAAGGATTTAATAAGCATTTCATTTCTGAATAATAATTGTGGATAGAACATAATCATAACAAAGCTTGATAGACCAAACAAACAGTTGAAATTTCATTCAATTGATTTAGACTATTGTTTTCCCTATGATATACAATAGTCATGACTCGTATTTCAACGTTACGTGAAATATATATTGTGACAAGCAATACAATTTTGCCATAAAAAACTCAAGAGTGCTTAATGTTTTAGTCAATTTAATCGCTCTGTAAAATTGCACCATAGATATTGCACCATAGATAAATATTTAATTCAAAAAATAAAACCGTCAGTAAACTATATTTCACACGTGAAACATAGGAATCTTGTATTTCCACAGTTTGTTGAATAGAGACAGCCTACGGGAATGGCCCGAGGTGAGCAAATGTTTCTCTTTCCAGTAAGTCCCCGAACAAGCGAAAGCGCAAAAGTGAGACAGCTGAATGCAATCCATGGAGTTGGATTGTAGACAGATACGGAGATGTGTCTACGTGGAGCTTGCTCGTACGCTAAATAATAAACAGGCTGTAGTCACACATGCTCTGCTCTCCCGAACACGTCACATGTACACCATCTATCCTTTATCCATATCTTCCCAGAGAGTAGTTCTCCTTCAACTACTTGATAATATGACTGTGTGTATCACCCTTCCAGCCTTTGCCCAACGCATGCACGTCGTATCAGCCGTATTAAATCACATTCTAATTTTTAAAACTTGTATGTTTTTTCTGCTGAATAAGGAAAAAAATTGACAAATATTTATACTCCTTTAATGAGTAGATAATTTATCAATAAAATTAAATTATTTCAATAAAATACTTTTTAAATAAAAAATCTAAAATATATTGTAACTAGAAATTATAGGAAACACAAAGGAAAAGAATTAAAATCATTACATATTGCAGACAATATAATTTTTATACGTTTGCATTATACATTCAACTTATTTCTACTAAGATATCAGCAAATAGAGAACAAAAGTCTAATATCTATGATTAAATTGAATGATTTATGAGCATCATTAAAATTACTTAAAATCACTATCATTAGAAGAATAATGTTCCGGATATTGATTTGACAATAACCGTTATCTCCAATTTTACTCCATTAAAATCAATATTTTACTTTTCTCAAAACTTTCCGTATTTTATCTCTTTACTCAACTTCTCACAGCAATTGCACCACCCACGCATCGTTGGCAAGTCGCCCCCCTTCCCCCTGCACCTCCGCAACTCCCAATCTCCCAGCCTTGCATGCGCGTTGGGAGAAGTTCTCTCCCAAATAAAGTTTCGTCGCTTACAGAAAGATCCCAAGGCGCTTTAAAACAACTACAAAGAGGTTAGTTAAATATTCCCAAGTCGAGAGAGATAGCAGCAACTGCTACAGTTACAACTGCTGCCGCCGCCGACTGTCGCAAGAAAATTCTACAACTCCGCAGCCAAACTCTCCCCCTCCCCCCTCGCATCTCCTTTACTGCCAGAAGAGCTCCTGGAAGAGCTACATGTCCATGGAGACGACTCTCATAACGGATATGTCGCTTCGTCCCAAGAATCTGAAGGAACCTTCTTACAGCACCTCACAAAATTAAACCCTTGGGGTCTACGGATCAGTAATATGATTAAAAGATAAGCTTCCTCTGGTACAGTTAGGAAACGATTACACTCGAAGTAGACGCATTCAATTTTCCACGTTACATAGAGATAAGAAACTCTGCGAGAGTGATAACATAGCCCATCAATGCCATTCCGGCACCCACACCAAGAGTGAGGTCAACGGCGGATCGCAGATTGAATTGCAACCGCTCAACATTGAACAATTGAAATATTAAAATAGTATATTAAAATATTGAATTTTACATTAAGACATTGAAGCATTACAATATTGAAATATTACACCGCTTACAATCAATAGAGTTAAGTAAATTTGTAAATGTAATGAACGCAACAATACACAAATGTTTAAAAATCCCAACAATAAAACAAGAAATCAACAAATTCAGTGGAGAAGACTGACAATGACCTCATAACCATCCCAATATTTTAGTCATCATTTTCCTAGAAAATAGTGATACCACCAAACAACTTGAACGACTTTAGACCTTGCAAATCTTAAAATCAGTAGCTCATTGAGCGTAAAATCTTAAGCGAAAACATCAACAAAAAATCGACAACCCCCTCCCTCAAACATTCTATCCGTCCAGAAACATCACCAAACAATGCGAATTTTTTCTCAGAATTTCGAAGTGCCGTGATACCGCGTGTCCATTGTTGCATTGCACCCAGAGAACTCTTTAATAATTCTAGCAAAAGAAATGTTGGAAATTAAAATTTGCAATTTCGGAAATTTGCGAACTTAACCTTAATATTTGTTTACAAATTACGCACGATCTTTTTTTTAAAGACTTGAGTTCGTTCAGATCAATCAGGATTTTCGATTTTTGAGAATATGGTCTGAACTGTTTTAGCACTAGCGTTTAGCACAGGACGGACAAACAGACGTTTTGCCGAAAATAGATTTTCGGTGTGAGAGACCATCAAAACATGGATTCCGACAACGCATGCTAGAGAAAGTAATTTACTACATGTAGGATCAATATTTATCAACGTTTTTGTTATCAGGCTCGGCAATAAAAGTATTTTTCTACTGCTACTACTACTCCAGAGTGCATATATTTTGCACATCATGGAATGCAGTAATGGTGTCGATTCCAAAAACCGTGCGGGAATACTATTCTCGCAGGCAGGTCGACCATTCCCATTCGTCGAAGCTCACTACACACGCCAGAGGGTTCTCGTGGTTGCTTACAGAGGACAACTGCTCCGCGCTATATGCGGCGGCAGACGACTGGTGAACCACGAAACTGCGAAGGTCAGAATGCGAGGGTCACAATATTTGAGGGTCAGAGACCATGGAGTGTTCCACGGCCATTCTATACGGTTAAGATGCTCATTTAGTATTTTTAAAACATCAATTCAAAAGGCGTAAAGAAAGTATTTTATTCGCGTAGAATAGCTACTATTCTACGTTCGTTTAATAATATACCATTCTGCCTCAATAGCGCCATTTTCCGGCGCACAATTACAATACTTTCTCTTCTTACATAAACGGCATGAAACAAAAACGCTACGCTTTGGAGCGTTTCTCAGTTAATAAGCGACTATTAGGGGGAAAATCTATTACAACATTTTTAAAGTTGATAGTTCGTTTTATGTAAGTGCGTGTATAATACGAAATTACTTTAGCCATGAGAATATTGCATGCCAGTATATTTATTCGGAAAGGATATCCTTCGTTCACAACGTTCATTGCAACTCTACGTATTTCACAAAGAATCACAACATAAATCTCCAGAGTCACGCAAGTTCATGTGTGTACCATATGATAGATATATCTAGATCGCTTATTAATGATCAACATTAATCAAATGTCACTACACCAAATTGGACGATCTCCAGATTTTTGTTAAATGACAATTTGATATCGACACTGTAATATATCGCTTATCCATGTTTAAAAGAAACAAAAATTGTGACTGAAGAAGAGATACATCAACGGCCAGAGAAGTTTGTAGAAAGATCGCGTTCTTATAACATAACTGTTCTCTGAAAAAAAAATTATCATCATGATAGCATAATAAAAGTAAAGTTTCATTACGTAAAAACATATTTACTCGAATGAAAACTACAGGCTGCGTTTCAGTCATCTCTTCGACCGAAAACATTTTATTCTTACGCAAAATTCTCTTTGTGTTATAGTTACGTAATACGAGAACCTTAAATTTTATTTTTCGTTAATTGCCCTGCCAGGAACGGTTCAGTAATAATACAGAAGTATACTATTTTTGAAAAGAACAGACTCTACAGATTATGCCACTTCTCCATAAAGATTCTTCCTGTGCGTTTTGTGGGTACTAAAGGAAATATTTCATTTAAAATTTCAAAATATAGACTTTGTAGAGAAAGGAAACAGTAAATTTACAAAACAGAAAAAAAATTAACTACATTCACACGAAATATCAGATATTACTTTGAAATGAAATATAATAAAGATCGGGGGATATATAAACATAATATACGTCATCACCAAAAGCCACCAGGTATCAAAGTAATTACAATTACAAAACCTTCCTTTACAAGATTGGCTGCTAATATATCTTGCTCTTCAAATATGATATTCATATCCGCAACAATGCCACGCTCATATACGTCAAAGAAAGCCATTACGGAGACGCGCGGGAGATCGAAGAGCACAGGAAGTGCCCCGCCGCCAACAAATCTCCTGCTTCCTGTCTGTATTCATCACGGGATAGCAATCTTCACGATTATTATTAGGGGCGGGATAAATGGAGTCGCCGCATCGGGGAGGTAATCCCGGCTGCGGCAGCGAGGCGGGGGGCCGCCTCGCCTCGCCTCGCCTCGCCTCTCGCCTCGCCTCTCGCCTCGCCTCTCGGCCTCGCCTCGCCTCGCCCTCCGCCTCTCGCCTCTCGCCTTCTCGCTCGCCTCGCCTCGCCTCCGCGCTCGCACTCGGCCTTCTGCGCCTCGCCTGCGGCCGTCTCGCCCTCCGCTTCTCGCCTCGCCTCTCGCCTCTCGCCTCGCCTCTCTGACCTCTGCTCGCCTCGCCTCGCCTCGCGAGAAGAACGGGCCTGAGGCGGGGCGACGCAGGCAAGTGGCGGTGGTGCTGCGGGGGGTGGACCAGTGTTGGAGAACGCGAGCGGAGGCGCGGAGCCGTGGCGGGCCGAGGGGCGCGCGCCGGCGGGCATTAAGCGGGCGTCGGAAGCCCCCCCACCCCCGCACAATGGCGCCGCCAGCCCCGGCGCGGCGCAGGCCACGTGGCGGGCCGGCTGCGGGGCCTCGGCTCATTGTGGCATGTGACCTTCCGGGGTACAAATCAGTGGCGTGCACCGGTGCTTCCCTCGGCTCGTGTGGCGCGCTTAATCGAATGGATGGTTGCGAAACCGCCCCTATTTCCCGGCGGATGTTATAGGCGCGACGCCCGGCCGAGGCGCCGGGCGATAGTGGGGCGCCGCCCGGACATCCAATACCCCAGCGCGCCTGCCCAGACGGAGATACCCGCGCCTCCAGCTTGCGCGCGGAGCGCGGCGGCGGGCGCGGGCAGAAAGGGCGGGGAGGGGAGGGAAGGGAGGGCGGGAAGGGCGCTAGAACGGGGGGCGGGGCAGGATATAGTGTGGATAGCGGTCAAGAATGGGGAGGGGGGCAGTATGTAGGGGAGACAAAGCATACGAGAAAAGGGGGGCATTGTGGGATTGGGACCGCGAGGTGGGAGAACGCGTGGGGGATGGGGAGAGCGGAGCCTGTGGGGCACCGGTGGGTACGGGTGTGACGGTTGGGATCCGCGGTTAAGGGTACGCGTGGCAACGCGTGGAGACAGGAGGGGGACGGATGAGTAACGAGTGGAGGTACATGTTTGGGATACGTGGGGGCACGGGTGGGGGACGGTGGGGGACGGGTGGGGGACGGTGGGGGACGGGTGGGGACGGGTGGGGGAAGAATAGAGAACGGTTGGGGGACGGATGAGGGACGGGTGGGGGCGGATGGGGACAGATAGGAAACGGGTGGGGAATGGATCGGGGATGGATTGGGGTCAGAGTGCGCCAGCAGAAGTGAGAGGTGGCGGAGCACTGGCGATGTGGGCTGGGAACGATCGCCGTTGTGGGGGGCGTCAGGGCGGGTTTCTCTCTTTTGACACAAGGAACACGAGAAAAAATACCACGTTCTCCAACACATTACTTTCGTTGTTAGTGTCGTTACTACGTCTATAAAATGCGTATTCCTAATGAGATTATTGAAAAATAAAACAAAATTAATTAACATCTTTTATCACTTCTCAGATGTGATGTAAAATATTATGAAAGACGAATAAAAAATAATGACTAATGTTCTAGTACCATATTTTAGGGCAATGAATGATCATATACAACTGATTCCTAAGCTTATAGGTCAACTATGATATTATTCATTAATAGTGATTAATGGGACAAGTGATACTTTCCTCTTGAAACCATTGAACAAAAATATCAAAGTTTTGATGCTGAATTTCTAACTTACAACTCTCTTCTAACCATTAGTTTATACCAGAAATTGTCTTTTTTTTGTATCGACATGTTATTTCATACAGTATTTCCCTCTGATAGTTTTATAATTTCTGTTAATCTTTATTAGGCATTTGCTTCCATCAATGCGATATGTAACTACTTACCAAAATTAAATTCAAAGAAAGTGAAGCAGCCAATACACACCTGAAAAAGAAACAAAAATATTATTATAGAACAAAAAAAGGAAAATGGTGTGAACGCATTTTACATTCCTGAATGAAAACATTTTATTACAAATCTAACAACAAATTTCCTTGTAAATTATAACTGTGTCTATACTTTTACGTGTTGCTCCCTATGAAACAAAAATGGCAAATGATTGGGTTAGGAAATATAAAATTACGTAAACTAAATATAATTTTAAGGAAATGAAAAAAAATTAAGTGCACATTTTGTGTTCCATGTTATTATTTATCAAGTGGAAATAAACACATCATTAAAATATGCCTTTTATTACACTTAATGTTCTACGTAAATTGACAGGTAATTAGGTCATGCTTAGTGAGTAAATTGACATTTTCCATGAACCGGGAAGCATCATCATCTTGCGTCGGCATCTGAACGTAAATCTATTGTGTGCCCAAATAATATCAGGAATTGCAATTAAGTTCTCAAATCTCCTACACACTCGAGTACATTATGGTCTCGAACCTAGGAAGAGGGATGTCTCGTAACTCACTCTGAGCCATTGACCCTTCATAGATAACGGGGGTGGCATTTAGGAGTTGAAGCGGACCCTGCTGAAATGTGTGCACACAAAGGTCAAAGAGCGATCCATTAGCCCAAAGAAGAACTCTTCCTCTCGTAAGCGATGGAAATTGAGTGCACCAGGAAGAAGGAAAACTGGTTTAATTCTCTTTCACCCTGGATCCTAGACACCTGTTCCTGTCTCTTATACAATTGGCGAGTAAAACTATTGCTTTTTTTTTCGAAGTGTATATATATA
>BOPP01000425.1:294160-312421 GCA_017312745.1 Gryllus bimaculatus
AAGAATTTAAGCACGCCCATCTGCCTCAGAAAACTGTTCGATGCAACAAAGCAACTAATGAGAACAGGTTGTCATGAATAAGGTTCACCTGCCAGAAGGCAGAATTTCTCATTTTTGTTTGGATGTTTATTCGGTGTTCATCTCATTCTTTGGTTGAATTTCTGTTGCAACATTTCCTTCTTTTGGAGAAGACGAATAACTCCTCGCACTCGACGGAAGCGTAATTACACTAGCCATTTTTTCGCGTCCGGTAATTGCAGTTGTTATTATAAAGAAATTGCGTGGAACATCCAGGAAAGTAACAGTCAACCAATCCTCCTATCTTAAGTCTTTTGTGGTTTTAAAAGCGTTTTCGATCGGAGTTTAAGAATAATTGGGTCTACGGTTATTGGGCTTAGTAAATTCCAATACCTTCTGAAATGTCAAATAATCTGAACTTGTGATATTAACAGTAATGGGTGGTTATATTTGGGGATCATAAACAGCGATTAAGATATAATCGAAAATGACATTTTTAAAATGCCTGAAAAATGTAGGTTAATTAAGATAGATAATGAAATTTTTTTTTTGGGAAAGGATTATATTCCCAATTGTACAATAGTTTAAATGTGTCACATGGCAAGGTTAAAATATTTTAATCTTAAAAATGATTAAACATTCACTCCCCATCCTCCTCCCCACTACACTACTCGCTTTGTAACCCCTAATTACCCCTTAACACAATAAAAATAATATATTAACTATTATTTAAAAGTGGCGCCTGTAAAAGAGACCAATAAAGCCAACGGAATTAAATGGCATCACGTGATCATCATTGTCACATAATTTGTTTCTGAGTAGATGTACGCCTACACCCCCTTATAGGGATATTGTAAGGCATAGAACTAGTGATAGTACGCGGGCATGAGTGTTTGCAAATTATTATGAAGAAAAATCCTCGAAATATGCAAAATCGGTTTAACTATGTAAATCGCTAAGCAAATATTTTGTTAAGATTTAAGTAAGAAGTTTAAACATTGTTGAATAATGCTTTAGAATATGTTTAATTGTCTAAAATAACATTTCGACCCTTTTTAATTGGTGAAACGTAATCTGATAATTTGATTAAATAACGATGATATTTATCAATAGTCCCTGAGTCAACTACTCAGAGACGAAAATGCAAAATACTACTACATAGAAATGGTAAATATGAAAATAAATGAAAACCCTTGCAAGAAGATTATTTGTTATTATGAAGAATCTAATTTAAAACCTGAAAACTAAATATCATTACTAGCATGGAAATGGTTGTACACAGTTGAATTAGAAAGTAATTCTACAATGTTTTTATGGTCACTCAAATGTCTGAGTAACCAGAGCAACACCACTAGCGAATATGAATTTGAAGGGGTTTAATAAATGAAGAGAATTTTTGTTTTGTTTAAAAAATAATGCTGCATTTTTACACTCAATTCGACATTCTAGTCCCCGAATTATAAAAAATCCATCGTTCCATTATTTCTTTATATAAACTCGATCGCTTGTGAGCGATAGCCCACGACGATAGTGTCTAATGAATTAAGTGAAAGAAATCCGAAAGCTAGTCGGCGGAACACCTCAGTAAAATAAGTTAAGATTAAATAGATATAGAACACAGCAGTACCGGAGAAGACAGCTACCGATGGATCGAAGTTTAATTCCATGTAAATACTCTTCGTCATGTGACAACGCCGCCTCGTCCCTCGAAGGCTAATCCAAACGCGTCCATCGAAGGCGGGCGCGCCAACGACAGAGACAGGCGTTAGCGGCGCTGGCTCGGCGGCAGCTGGGAGGCCGCGAGCCGACCAGACGGCGCCGAGGATCTGCTTCTCGCCTCACGGCTCGCCACCGCGCCACGCCGAGGCCTCCGAAAATGTCGCGGGCCCGCGTGCGCCCGAACCCACTTCGCTGCTCCGTCCGCCAGCCCCACTACGCGCCGACAATCGCCACGCTTGGCTGGAATGACTCTCAGGTTGGATACTTGCTCGATAACGCCGTAGGCGCCCGAGAGAGTAGCCTGGTCGTATCTCGCGTTAATCCCGCCGCAAACGGCTCTCTGCACGCATTAAAATCCTGCATGCATGGACATTCTGTCAATTTAATGTCTATACTGTTTTTTCTCTCTACTTTCTTTGTCTAGGAAAGGGTACCTTCGTAGACGAGAAAGTGAAGTAATAGTGCGCCTGACAAAAGGCAAATTTTACCGTCACATAAAACTTTTATCGCCGCCTGCTAGCCATTGTTGTGTAGATCAAATTTCAGAGTAACAAGTTACTTTTGTTTTCACGAGAATCTCTTTTCCTGAGGGCCGCCATCTTCAAAATTAGCACTGTCGTCTTGTAGTCGAATATGCTATTTGTTTTCCACACAGTTTGCCTACGCAACGACCTTTTGAAATGTATTTCTTATTTTGTCACATTTATTTTTGGGTCATTTGACTTAAATTTCTTGAACTGGCAATAATGTTTTGTTGTGCTTATCGAAAATCGGAACTATATCTTGTTACCTGAAATATTATTGTCAAATTGGTTGCGCTTTTCTTTCACAACCAGAGCAAATTGATCGGCTTAAGGTTATCTATATTGGCTTTTCTTCATCTTAATATTATTCTTCGAGCATTTTGAAAAAAGGAAGCATTAATCTAATGTCTTAAGGTATTTAATCTTTACGACTGTTTTTAAACTTCATCATCTTGTACTCGTTGCTATATAAATCCATCCACATCTTCTCAGCACTGAGCCATATTGCCAAAATCTTCTTTATCAGGGCGTCCATAAATTTAAGCGGTTGCTTGGTACAGTCTATCTTGCTTGGTATTGCTCTCTTCAAGCTGTAGAATCTGGGCAGTTGATCACTCGAAATTTTTAACAAAAACTGTCAAGAACAAACACATTACACATCATCTTAAATCTTCCAAACTGATTCAAACGGGTTTTCGGCTAATAATTTCCGAATGAACTTCAAGAATGGCCTATAACTATTCATTTATGCCGTCACCGATTCGGCTAGCAAAGCGATTCACTCACCGCCTCCACCAAATTCCTTTGGTGCTGACGTCATTGCCGGGGCGTCGCGCGCAAAATTACATAAATTCCCGTTCGCTATGCAGTGATCCGGCCTTTGCCTCTCGATAGCGCTGTGTTTCTAGTAGGTCTGATCAATTAAATGGTTAATTACACAGCAGCACAATCGAAAAGTATTGCTGTTGAATATATTGTTGAAAGAATCATCACGTTTAGAAATTAAACTATTGTAAAAAAATAAACTTATTTTCGCACGGAGGATATGAAAACCAGAATCAATTACCGATATATTTCAACTCTGACACTGCATTTTCACTTTATCTTTACAGTCCTTACAGTCCAAAATTGACAACACCTTGCCAAGATATTTACGAAAATGGATATTGGACAATGTTGGAATCACTTTCAATACGCATATATACCTCTCCCAGTCGTCCTCTCCACACTTTTCCAGCCACACTTAGCTAACAATCTATCGTAACATCAAAGATCATCATCCAAATTCTAATTTCTCGAATCAACATATGCTTAATATTAATCCATCTCTATTTAAGAATTGTACGATTCTTAGAATGCTGTATTTAATTTTTTGTTTACAGCGCAAATATAGACTTAACAGGTTTTTCGCCACTAGAACAAAACTCTATCTAGGAAACCGAAACATACCAAGAAATTCTTCCGATATTGACCTTCATCAAATACGAAGTAATCTACTTACTGAATGTAATAGCTACAGAATGCCGCATCGCTTTTCCGTCCAATTCTACTCGCTTCTATCACTCACTAATAGGCAATTCAAAGTGAAAATCGATGCAATTCAAACAAAAACAACAAACAAAAAAAAAAAACAACCTCAGACTGCTTCCAAGAGCTAATAGAATATTGCTACAAAATATAGAAGAAAAACAAAAGAGATTTTCTTTCCGCAAAAAGGAATTAATTTTTTAATCCTGAAATATGTTTTTGGTTCGTTTGTCAAACAACGTGTATTTTAATTTTTTAGCTGACATCTATTGATCATACCAAAGCTTACGTGGATTCAAGATTATCGAACAGGTATTATTTCAAATATGTTAAAGATGTAAGATTACTATGAAGAAAAAGAGCATGACGAATTATGCGGCTACAACAATGTTTATGTCCTTGTGTCTTCTAATTTGAAATTTTCCTAACTTATATTTCTAACACAAATTAAACCAGGGATGTAACTAAAACGCATACAATGAAGTGCAATTACGTAATGACGTGTCAATGCACAAAACCTTGTCTATATTTTTTCAAACCCTCAAATTCAAAAACAGATCGGTAATAAAACTATTTTATACTCAAAAAGTGTTAAAACTAGAAACGAAACCATTAAATTGTTAATCACCTTCTTTTTTCAAACATTGCTCTTTGATTCCCTTTACAGGACATTTGTTGCAAAAATGTACCTCAAGATAAATATGAACGACTAACCTAGTTCGTGTCCTTGCATTTTGGTGTAAAAGCCAACGGCGGAGTTTGCAGTAATCAATTTCCATAAACACATTTTGGTGTAACTCAAAGAGAGGCATTTTGCCAGAATCGCAGCCCGCAAGGCGCGAGCTAGAAATAGGTCAAATAACAAAAAAGGAAAGAATAAAGAAGAGAAAGTTTGTCCGTATATCACCCCAGGTGAAAGCTTCTGAAGAACATTACAGAATTCGTGTGAGGGGGGGGGGGTTCGCCTTTACCTGCCTCTATCTTACGCTCCATGCGCATTTTGGAACAGCGAAGTCCTGTCCAGCATCACACACTGTGTCTCCAAGAAGCAATCTTTTTGTAAGGTGTTCTCGGCTAGCTTTCTTCTGTTATTCAACACCCTTCCCCCTCACTCCCTCGAGTGCATTTGTGCAAAAATGAAACATGAAGATATTAGCTTTTGAATATGTATGTTCGATTATTAGAAAAGTCAAATACACATAAGATTTGAAAGAAAGCTTGATATCGGTATGCGAAGAAAGCGGTCAGTAAAAGTGTTCCACTTTATTCCAAACCCTGAGCGTATCTGAATTAACAGATGTGTGCGAAATAATTTAATTTCTCTAACATTCCATTTTTCGAATAGTTTTTAATATCAGCACTATTTTTTTTTAACAAAGATGTTAACAAAATGCCAATGATAAATTTTTGGTAGGAGCAAATATGGTATGGAAAAGATTTGAAGAGAGCTTCTATTAAACGTCATAATAATGTATTATTTTTCTGGAGCATGACATAGCGTCACATGTGCGAGGTACATATATTGATAGTTTCACTTCTTCAGAGTTGAATTTTTCTGTTGAATGCTGAAATTTGTTCATCCAAACAAGCAAATTTTATTACATCAGATTAATTCTTTTAAAATTTGAACGATCTCATTAAAACGCATTTTATAAGTTCATATCAATAAAACATGAACTAAGGAAATAATGTATGTTAATTTTCGTGTCCCGCGAGAGAGTTGTCGCTACAAAAAAAAATAACAGTAGTAAGATGTATGAATAAAACAGCGGAGACAGGAAACAGTTATCACACCAACAAAACAAGCAAAGGGAAATAACATCTTCCAAAAATTTATAGGGTACACCAAGAAGAAGAAGTTGATAAACAGGATATAAGTGACAATCTAATTATCAAATACAGTGCAGCACTGATTGAAAAGAATAATAATATTATATGAGAAAAAAAGGATGTTCAAAAGGATGGAAGACGGAATTGATAAGAATGATAGGAAACCTTTTCTCCGATACAAACGATGATATCAGTTATGATATAGTAAAAAATAAATGTAAATACAAGTAGACTTGATAAAAAGAAAAGAAAAGGGATAAAGAACGTTAAGAAGAAAAGAGAAAATAATAAAAGGGAAAAAAGAAAACAAAATATTGTTGAATGAACGAAGATAAAAAGTGCATTCGAATTGTCAGAAGGAGTAAGCAAAAGAAAAATGATATTTGAGGTAGGATTATTTGAGTAATGAACAGGACGGAAATGAAAAGGGTGAAAAGAAAAGTAAATAAAGTGAAGGGCAAGGAAAGTGAGGGAAGAGACACATCTCCCTATCACGGGGCCCGGCGGGGGCGCGGGGCGGCGGGGCGGGCCGGCGGCGTGCCTAGTAAAAACAGGGTGCCTGAGGCGCGTTGGCAGCGTCTTCGCAGCGCGAAATAAACGAACCGACGCGTCGGGCGGGCGCGTGGCTCGGCGTCACAATAAACCAACAGCACCGGTGCAGGGCGAAGGGGGGGGTGCGGCGGCTCGCGGCCGCTGGCGAAAAGGGCGCGCGCGTTAGGCAAACGGGCCACGCGGTCCGACGCGCTTGCAAAACGGAAACATGCAAGCCATGAAAGACGTGGAGAAAGGGAGAGGAGGATGAGTAAAAGGCGAGGCAGAAGTATATGAAATAAATGAACTAAGAAAAGTGAAGGAGAGGAAGAAGGAAAGAATGCGTGGAAGAAAGATGAAAAAGAACGAGAAAGTAAAAAATAATATAATATCTGTTCATAATAAGATAGTTAACGATACTTACGAGTTTTATTGATAGTGGAAAAAAGAAAAAGAAATTAGAAAGTAAGAAAGATGAAAGAAAGAATTAATGAAAAGAAAACACAGGAGAACATAAGACGAGAGAGAATGGGAGAAGGAAGCAAAGGAGAGCAAGCGAGAGAAGTAGGAGAAAAAAATGAAGATCGAAGGATAATTCCTAGGAATAAAATAGGCCATTTTCCTCCTTCTTAGTAAGATTCTTGTCGCCGCTTGGAGACGAGATTGATCGAATGAACGTGATTGCTGGCTTACCTGAAAAATTCAGTTCTTTGTAAAACTTTAAAACGACGTTTGATTCTTCCAACTCTCAGGGTAGGAAAACAGGAGAGTTAAATTCATATATTAAGAAAGTCAAACATTGTTTTAGTCTTATTAACTGAATATTTTTGAGCTCTGATTGATTAAATGCTTATTTATTCAATAGCAGTCTCTGGGACGGTTAACTTTTTCATGAACGTCAGAAGTTTGTGATTGTGAAGTTAATATGACAAATCACGACGATAAATTCTAAAAGTGTGGGGCGAAAAAACTGATTCGGATATAAACGATGAAAAGCAAATTTTGAATTGATGGAATCGGGATGCTAATTTTTTAATAGATGTGCGATTAAATGCGTCACATGTTAAGCGTCAGAGACTTAGGTGGCCAGAATGGTAGTAGTCGCATTCCCACATAAAGAACGGTATGAATTCTTGAAGTTGCAGCATCGCTTGAGACTTGAAAATGTGCGAAGCGACGTTTCGGTGGAATACAATCCTGTCAGTGAAAATTAGAATATTATAAAAAATCTCTTTCTATGGAATCTATGTATGTGAGGGGAAAAGGTAAAGATGATTAACAACGGTTAATATGTGAGAAACGTGATTGTGTTTGTTAACCACGTAAAATAAATCACTTGTATAAGGTGACATGCATCACTAGCACTAATCCTTCAGAATAATCAGCTATAAATGGGTTTCAAGGCAATATGTTTTGATGCATGCAGAGTCATACACTTTTCCGTTTGGGACATAGTAGAACCGAAAATAATTAAACATTTTATGGTATTTTTAGTCAAAATGTCAACATAAAATTACTCACAGATTCTTAAGATTAGCGAATGGTGTCATCTGATAGTCTGTCTGCCGGGTCTACCTTCTAGAATCTTCATAGTCTTCTAGAAAATTGAGAATAAATAATTAAGCTTCGAGCTCTCAAGAGAACAAACGCAATCTCATTTTAGCAGTGTATTGGCACAGCAAAGGATGAAAAAAATACTAATGGCAAATAAGTCTAGAACAAGTGAAGTCACCATCACTGAATTATAAAATAAATAATTTAAGTAATACCATTTATTAATAAATGTATAGTTGTAATATACAAATGGTTTTCCAGCTCCAAATATACATCGTTGCATTAAACCGTTAAGTTGAAAAGAATAAGAGGATTTAAAATAGCATTTTCATTTCTGATATAATAATTGTGGAATAGAACATAATCAATAACAAAGCTTGATAGACAAACAAACAGTGTTGACATTTGCATTCAATTGATTTTAGACTATTGTTTTCCCTATGATATACAATAGTCATGACTTCGTATTTCAACGGTACGGAAATATATATTGTGAACAAGCAATACAATTTGCGCATAAAAAACCTCAAGAGGCTTAAAGTTTTTAGTCAATTTAATTCCTCTGTAAAATTGCAGCCATACGATATTGCACAGCAATAGATAAATATTTAATTCAAAAAATAAAAACCGTCAGTAAACTATATTTCACCACGTGAAACATAGGATATCTTGTATTTCCACCAGTTTGTTGAAGTAGAGATCAGCCTACGGGGAATGGCCCAGAGGTGAGCAAATTGTTTCTCTTTCCAGTACAGTCCCCGAACAAGCGAAAGCGCAAAAGTGAGACAGGCTGAATGCAACCATGGAGTTGGAATTGTAAGACAGATACGGAGATGTGTCTACGTGACTGCTCGTACGCCAAGAATAATAAACAGGTCCTGTAGTCACAACAGTGCTCTGCTCTCCCGAACACGTCACATGTACAGCCATTCTATCCTTTATGCCATATCTTCCAAGAGTAGTTCTCACTTCAACTACTTGATAATATGACTGTGTGTTATCACCCTTCCAGCGCTTTGCCCAACGCATGCACGTCGTATGCAGCCGTATTAAAATCACATTCGTAATTTTTAAAACTTGTATTGTTTTCTGGCTGAATAAGGAAAAAATTGACAAAGTATTTATGACTCCTTAATGAGTAGATAATTATCAATAAATATTAAATATTTGCATAAAAAAAACTTTTAAATAAACAAATCTTAAAATATTTGTAACTAGAAATTTATAGAAAACCACAAAGGAAAAGAATTATATAAGTTCATTAACATATTTGCAGACAATATAAATTTTTAATACGTTTTGCATTATACTTCAACTTATTTCTACTAAAGATATCAGCAAAATAGAGAACAAAGTCCCTAATATCTATGATTTAATTGAAATGATTTATGAGCATCATTAAAATTACTTAAAATCACTATCATTAGAAGAATAATGTTTCCGGATATTTGATTTGACATAACCTTATCTCCAATTTTACTCCATTAAAATCAATATTTTGACTTTCTCAAAACTTTCCGTATTTTATCTCTTTACTTTCCCAACTTCTCACAGCAATTTGCAACCCCACGCATGCGTTGGCAAAGTCGCCCCCCTTTCCCCTGCACCTCCGCAACTCCTCAATCTCGCCAGCCTTGCATGCGCGTTGGGAGAGAGTTCTCTCCCAAAATAAGTTTTCGTCGCTTACAGAAAGATCCCAAGGCGCTTTAAAAACAACTACAAAGAGTTAGTTAAATATTCCCAAGTCCCCGAGAGAAGATAGCAGCAACTGCTACAGTTACAGACTGCTGCCCACGCGACTGTCGCAAGAAAATTCCTGACAACTCCGCAGCCAAAACTCTCACCCTACCCCCTCGCATCTCCTTACTGCCAGAAGAGCTCCCTGGAAAGAGCTACATGTCCATAGGAGACGACTCTCATAACGGAATAATTCGCTTCGTCCAAGAATCTGAGGAACCTTTACAGACACCTCACAAAATTAAACCCTTGGGGTCTACGGATCAGTAATATGTAATTAAAAGATAAGCTTCCTCTGTACATTAGGAAACGATTACACTCGAAGTAGACGCAATATCAATTTTCCACGTTACTAGAGGATAGAGAAAACCTCTGCGAGAGTGATCAACATAGCCCATCAATGCCATTCCGGCCACCCACACCAAGAGTGAGGTCAAACGCGGATCGCAGATTGAATTGCAACGCTCACATTGAATCAAATTGAAATATTAAAATAGTATATAAAATATTGAATTTTACATTAAGACATTGAAGTCATTACAATATGAAATATTACAACGCTTACATCATAGAGTTAAGTAAATTTGTAAATGTTAAATGAAACGCAACAGATACACAAATGTTTAAAGATTCGCCAACAATAAAACAAGAAATCAACAATTCCAGTGGAGAAGACTGACAACTGACCTCATACCATCCCAATATTTTAGTCATCATTTCCCTAGGAAAATAGTGATACCACTCAAACAACTTGAAACGACTTTAGACGCGTTGCAAATCTTAAATCAGTAGCTCATTGAGCCGTAAAATTCTTAAGCGAAAACATCAACAGAAAAATCGCACAACCCCCTCCGCTCAAACATTCTATCCGTCCGAGAAACATCACCAACAATGCGCATTTTTCTCAGAATTTCGAATGCCGTGAATATCCGGTGTCCATTGTGCAGTTGCACCTAGAGAACTCTTTAATAATTCCTAGCAAAGAAATGTGGAAATAAAATTTGCAATTTCGAAATTTGCGAACCTAACTAATATTTGTTACAAATTACGCACGATCCTTTTTTTTAAAGACTTGAGTTTCGTTAGATCAATCAGGATTTTCGATTTTGAGAATATGGTTTTTGGGAAAACTGGTTTTAGCACTAGCGTTTAGCATAACAGGAACGGACAAACAGACGTTTTGCCGAAATAGAGATTTTCGGTGTGGAGAGATCCATAAAACATGGATTCCGACAACGCATGCTAAGAAAGTATTTACTACATGTAGGATCAATATTTATCAACGTTTTTTGTTATCAGCTTCGGCAATAAAAAGTATTTTCTACTGCTACTACTACCTGCCAGAGTGCATATATTTGCACATCAATGGAATGCAGTAATGGTGTCGAGTTCAAAAACCGTGCGGGAATACTATTGCCCTTCGCAGGCAGGTCGACCATTCCCATTCGTCGAAGCTCACTACAACACAGCCCAGAGGGTTCTCGTGGTTGCTTACAGAGGCACTAACTGCTCCGAAGCTATATGCGCGGCAGACGACTGGTGAACACACGAACGCGGAAAGGTCAGAATGCGAGGTCACAATATTTGAGGGTCAGAGACATAGGAGTGTTCCACGGCCAATTCTATACGGTAAGATCTTGCATTAGTATTTTAAAACATCAATTCAAAAGGCGTAAAGAAAGTATTATTCGCGTAAGCAAAGCTACTATTCTACGTTCGTTAATAATATACCATTCTGCCTCAATAGCGCAATTTTCCGGCGCACAATACAATACTTTTCTCTTCTTACATAAACGCATGAAACAAAATACGCTAACCGCTTTGGCAGCGTTCTCAGTTAATTAAGCGACTAATTAGGGGAAAATCTATTTACAACATTAAAGTTGATAGTTCGTTTTATGTAATGCGTGTATAAACGAAAATAGACTTTAGCCATGAGAATATTGCATGCCAGTATATTTATTGGCAAGGAATATCCTTCGTTCACAAGTCATGCAACTCTACGTATTTCACACTAAGAATAAACATAAATCTCCAGAGTCACGCAAGTTCCATGTGTGTAACCATATGATGATATACTAGATCGCTTATAATGGACACATTAATCAAATGTCACTACACCAAATTCGGAACGATCCGCAGATTTTGTTAATGCAATTTGATATCGACAATCGTAATATATCGCTTTTAAAATCCCAAAATTGTTTTAAAAGAAACAAATATTGTGTGACTCGAAGAAGAGATACATCTAAGCGGCCAGAGAAGTTTGTAGAAAGATCGGCGTTCTCTTATAACATAACTGTTCTCTGAAAAAAAAATTATCAATCATGGATAGCATATATAAAAGTAAAGTTCTATTACGTAAAAACATATTACTCGAATGAAAAACTACAGGCTGCGTTTCGTCATCTTCTCGACCGAAAACATTTTATCTACGCAAAATTCTCTTTGTGTTATAGGTTACGGTAATAACGAGAACCTAAATTTTATTTTTCGGTTAATTGCCCTGCCAGGAACGGTCAGTAATAATACAAAGTAGTAGCTATTTTTTTGAAAAGAACAGACCTACAGATTAAGCCAACTTCTCCATAAAGATTTCTTCCTGTGCGTTTTGTGTACTAAAGGTAAAATATTTCATTTAAAATTTCAAAATATAGACTTTGTAGAGAAAGGGAAACAGTAAAACTTTAACATAGAAACAGAAAAAAAATTAACTACATTCACACGAAATATAAGAATATTACTTTGAAAATGAAATTATATAAAGATCCGGTGGGATATATAAACATAAATACGTCATCACCAAAAGCCACAGGTAATCAAAAGTAATACAATTACAAAACCTCCTTTACAAGATCTGGCTGCTAATATATCTGCTCTTTCAATATGATATTCATATCCGCAAACAATGCCAACGCTCCATATACGTCAAAGAAAGCCATTACGGAGACGCGCGGAGATCGAAGAGCACAGGAAGTGCCCCGGCCGCCAACAAATCTCCTGCTTCCTGTCTGTATTTCATCAATCGGATAGCAATCTTCACGATTATATTAGGGGCGGGATAAAATGGAGTCGCCGCATCGGGGAGTAATCCCGGCTGCGGCAGCGAGGCGGGGGGCCGCCTCGCCTCGCCTCGCCTCGCCTCTCGCCTCGCCTCTCGCCTCGCTCTCGGCCTCGCCTCGCCTCGCCCTCGCCTGCTCGCCTCTCGCCTTCTCGCCGCTCGCCTCGCCTCGCCTCGCGCTCGCACTCGGCCCTCTCGCCTCGCCTCGGCCGTCTCGCCTCGGCCTCTCGCCTCGCCTCTCGCCTCTCAGCCTCGCCTCTCGCCTCGCTCGCCTCGCCTCGCCTCGGCGAGAAGAACGGGCCTGAGCGGGGCGACGGCAGGCAAGTGGCGGTGGTGCTGCGGGGGGTGGATCCAGTGTGGAGACCGCGAGCGGAGGCGCGGGCCGGGCGGGCCGAGGGGCGGCGCCGGCGGGAATTAAGCTGGCGTCGGAAGCCCCCCCACCCCCGCACAATTGGCGCCGCCAGGCCCCGGCGCGGCGCAGGCCACGGGGGGCTGGCTGCGGGCCTCGGCTCATTGTGGCATGTGACCTCCGGGGTACAAATCAGGGGTGCACCGGTGCTTCCCTCGCTCGTGTGGGCGCGTTAATCGAATGGATGGTTCGAACCGCCCCTATTCCCGGCGGATGGTTATAGGCGACGCCCGCGCCGAGGCGCCGGGGCGATAGTAGGGGCGCCGCCCGGACATCCAACCCCGCCGCCTGCCAGACTGGAGATGAGCCGCGCCTCCAGCCTGCCGCGGAGCGCGGGGCGGGGCGGGCAGAAAGGGCGGGGAGGGGAGGGAAGGGGAGGGCGGGAGGGGCTAGAACGGGCGGGGCGGGGCAGGAATAGGTGGATAGCGGTCAAGAATGGGGAGGGGGGGCAATGAGGGGGAACAAAGCATAGAAAAAGGGCGGGCATTGTGGGATTGGGACCGCGAGGTGGGAGAACGCGTGGGGGATGGGGAGAGCGGAGCCTGTGGGGCACCGGTGGGTACGGGTGTGACGGTTGGGATCCGCGGTTAAGGGTACGCGTGGCAACGCGTGGAGACAGGAGGGGGACGGATGAGTAACGAGTGGAGGTACATGTTTGGGATACGTGGGGGCACGGGTGGGGGACGGTGGGGGACGGGTGGGGGACGGTGGGGGACGGGTGGGGACGGGTGGGGGAAGAATAGAGAACGGTTGGGGAACGGATGAGGGACGGGTGGGGGCGGATGGGGACAGATAGGAAACGGGTGGGGAATGGATCGGGGAGGATTGGGTCAAGAGTGCGCCAGCAAAAGTGAGAGGTGGCGGAGACACTGGCGATGTGGGCTGGAACGATCGCCGTTGTGGGGGGCGTCAGGGCGGTTTCTCCTCTTTTGACACAAGGAACACGAGAAAAAATACCACGTTCTCCAACACATTACTTTCGTGTTAGTGTCGTTACTAACGTCTATAAAAGCGTATTCCTAATGAGATTATTGAAAAATAAAACAAAATTAATTACATTCTTGTATCAACTTCTTCAGCATGTGATGTAAAATTTATGAAGACGATAAAAAATAATGACTCATGATTTCTAGACCATATTTAGGGCAATGAAATGATCAAATATACAACTGATTCATAAGCTTTAGGTCAACCTATGATATTGATCATTAATAGTGATTAAGGGCATAGTGATACTTTCCTCTTGAAACCATTGAAGCAGAAAATATCAAAGTTTTGATGCGAATTTCTCTTAAGACTACAACTCTCTTCTAACCATTAATTTATACCCAGAAATTGTCTTTTTTTTGTATACGACATGTTATTTCATAACAGTATTTCCTCTGATTAGTTTTAATAATTTCTGTTAATTTTATTAGGCATTTGCTTCCATCAAATGCGATATGTAACTCTTACCAATTAAATTCAAAAGAAATGAAGCAGCCAAACACACCTGAAAAAGAAACAAAAAATATTATTATAAGCCAGAAAAGGAAAATGTGTGAACGCATTTCTACATCCATGAATGAAAAACATTTTATTGACAAATCTAACGAACAAATTTCCTTGTAAATATAACGTGTCTATACTTTAACTGTGCTTTTTTTTTGCTCCCTATGAAACAAAAATGGCAAATATTGGGTTATGGAAATATAAATTAAGTAACTAAATATAATTTTAAGGAAATGAAAAAAAATTAAAGTGCACATTTGTGTTCCATGTTATTATTTATCAAGTGGAAATAAACACATCATTAAAATATTGCCTTTTAATCTACACTAATGTTCTAACGTAATATGACAGGTAATTAGGTCATGGCTAGTGAGTAGAATTGACATTTTCCATGAACCGGGAAGCATCATCATCTGCGTCGGCAATCTGAACGTAAATCTATTGTGGCCCAAATAATATCAGGAATTGCAATTAAGTTTCTCAATCTCCTACACACTCAGAGTAACATTATGGTCCTCGAACCTAAGGAAGAGGGAGTCCTCGTAACTCACTCTGAGCCATTGACCCTTCAATATACGGGGGGAGTGGCATAGGAGTTGAAGGCGGACCCCTGCTGAAAATGTGTGCACACAAAGGGTCAAAGAGCGATCCATATAGCCCAAAAGAAGAACTCTTCCTCTCGTAAGCGATGAAATTGAGTGGCACCAGGAAGAAGGAAAACTGGTTTAATTTTCTCTTCACCCTGGATCCTAGACACCTGTTGCCTGTCTCTATACAGTGGGACCAGATGTAAAAACTAATTGGCTTTTTTTTTCGAAGTGTATATATATATATATTAATATATATATATATATATATATAATATATATATAATGAAGAATAAGTATAATGAAGATATTTTAATAGAGTAATTGAATTCTTCATGTACGTCAGACACTGTGCGACATTGTGTAACAGGAAATTAAGATTGAGCTCACGAAGCTATTAAAGTTAAAGAATCGCTTAGAAGTTGAATTTCAAGGAAACAAAAAAGTATATTTATTGCATCAAAGGTTTTTTAATATTTTTTTATTTATAAAAAATGTAATTTATTTTAAATTTATAAATTTTTAATTTATAATTTTTTTAATAATACATATGGAATTATATGAAATTTCGAAAAAGATAAATACTGATGCAATACGTTTTAATCATATTCTGTCGTTATGAGCGGTTTCATAAGATTAAGAGTTAGTATTTATAGAATTAAATATTTTCAACACTTTTGGTATATTTATAAATTTCGGTTTTACCCGTCAAAATATTCCGCATTTGGTATATCATTCCTTAAACGTTTTTATTTCTTTTGAATTGAATTGAATTGAATTGAATTGAATTTGCCTTATTTTACGTGGCGAGACTCGGGCCATCAGGCCCGCTCTTCCGTCTGACCACGCAATTTCGCTACGCTCCTTTCACCAACTAGGAGAGAAAGGAAGTATTTCTTGGGCGAGAAACAGGTCATTTTGAATTTAGCTCAGAGGCGTCATTTAGGCTTGAGGATCTTTTACATGCAAGTAAATCTACGAACATGGGACAGCCGGCTTTACTTCCCCTCTGAAGGAAGGCGTACGAAGCATTCTTTGTCCATAAAAATCCACGGCTTCGATCGTGCCAACTTGGATACAACAGTCCAGTACGCTAATCGTTATACCATCGCCGCCGCATTCTTAATACTAGAACTCATCGCCTTAAGATCAGACATCGAAATGTGACTTATACTGTATAGAACAGTGTAGTAAATAAGTACAAGGATACAATGACATGAAATGTATTAAAAAATGTAAATATCCTTATTATGTAAAATTGTAAAACAGATTTCGACTGCTTATAGCCATGCAGTTGAACAGTGATCTAAAATTTGAAAAAATAAGTACAAGGATATATTACATTCCACTATTACAATACAATTGCACATAATTTCAAAGGTTCTACACGTTTCTGACACATCGTGCTGCGAAGGCGCTGTGCCTTTAAAGCCAAAAACATAAATATAACTTCCAGAAAGTCTCATTTCGTCACAAAGAAATAAATGGAGAGCAGAAGTAAGGCCTGAATTTGTTACTGTATTTAAACAATCCAAATATTGAAAGTGACCCTCTCGGTTGACTCAGTGTGAAAGAACACTCTCTTCATAACTTTAAGTAGAAGTAAAGTTTATAATGCAAAATCAAAATATAGTATGTCACGACTACTTATATCAGCTGAAAGTCCATCTCAGAATAGTGTTCAGTGTATCTTTACGGTCTCTTAACTCATTTACTTCAGTGATTCTTGAAAGAAGATTCTTCAATTTTCCATAATACGTATGGTCTTGTCACTTCTCTACGGTGCTGCTTTAGGGGCGTTTGTTTTCCGAAACGAAAGCCTCATAATGGCGTGGTTACTGGGTCTCAGGTGAACAGAGTCACATTACATCCTCATCCAGCTGGATTGCAATTGAGGCTGAACAATAAGAAGAGGTCTAGAACTCGAGTCGATAATGTTCTCAACACATGCATTGAATTGCACATAGGAGTGACATGAAGTGCCAGTTTATGTGTTTGCCTTTATGCCGTTCATTTCAAAATTATTGGCTTGTTTCGCGACAGACGTGATGGAATATTTGGAAACTATTTAATTTTTCACAATAAGCGAGATGCAATCATCATTGGACAAGATTTTTATTAGCCCTTATGTGTTGATAATATCTGACCAAAAATTAATAAGCGTCTTTAAACCTTTTAACTGAAGAACGAATTGCTCATGCAACGTCCAGAAACTTAAAGAGTCACTTGGCATTGTTCAAGGCAGTAAGGCGGCCAACGAACTTGAAGCAGAGCTGAGTATAGAAAGGGAAGCGGAAGTGACGAGGGTGTACGGGAAAGAGCCGTTGCGGAGGAAGAGGAGCGCATGCCACGCCCGTTAAGTGCAGGGAAGCAAGGCACGCAAACCTTCACTTTACACAGAGTCACCTGTATTGTTGTCCCGGCAATGAAACAAAAGTGGCCAGCTCGCGATTCGGGTTCACAACAATATATACCTGTGGTACTACAACAATAGACGTTCTCGCATTGTTTCTAACGGGTGCAAAATATTATATCACTAAACAATCTGCAAAAGTATTTTCCACAAGCAAACTTTCTTGGCGAGAATTTGATATCTGATCAGAGGTAACTCGGTATACGATTTACTGCTACACCACGCAGTTGATCGAGTGTACGCCATTTTTCCGACGCTTGAAAACTATGATATTTTCAATAAATTTTCGATAATTGTCTTAATTTTTTCGTACTTTCAGTTAGTTTTACATAATAATTTTTAACGTCTGGTGTATATAGACTAGTTAAATTTAACAAAAAAATGTGTATCTTCAAGACTAAATTTATCTAAAGTTTATTATTTCGCCATTTTCAAACATACAGACAGCTCGCCCAACATGAGTCTGAAATCAATTTCTCGTAGAGTGTTTTACCTATTATGATAGTTAAAGAAGGAAGCGCCTAAATTAATATTTTTCCAAATTTGTCTCGTAATGAGGGGTTTTTTTTGTACTCAATCAGTTATAGATTTAGTTTGTATCTCTTCTATCTACGAAAGTTTTAGTTTGATTGAAGTATTCGTTTGTACTTTTCAATTTCTCGTAACGTTTTCTACCTATACACAGAATTCAAAAAGGATGCGCCATAATTAATATTTTTCCAAACTAGTGACGTAATGGAGGGAATTTTGTACTCGAGTTATGAATCTAGTTTGTTTCTCATCTATCTCCGGAACTATTTGTTTGATTGGAGTTTGGTTTGTGCCTTTACATTTTACGTGACAAATTTGGATATATATAT
>BOPP01000426.1:0-21970 GCA_017312745.1 Gryllus bimaculatus
CTAGTTAGTACCTCACAGGGCACAGTCTAGGTTTATTTAACATAACAACGTGAGATATTTTAGTGTAATTTTCAATTTAGATTAGTATTTTTATGTTGTAGTTAGTGAACAGTATATATGTATAAGTTAGAGAGTAGTTAATTTTTAGGTAAAACTCAGGCTGCTGTAGTACCTCAGCAGGGCACAGTCTGGTTTATTTAACAACAAAAGGAGATATTTTTAGATGAAATTTTCAATTTAGTTTAGTACTTTGCATGTTCTAATTTAAGATAGATATATTGATTATAAGTTTGAGAGAGTTAATTTTTTAGACAAAAACTCAGGCGTTTTGGGTACCTCCACAGGGCACAGGTCTGGTTTATCTTAACATAAAAGTGTGAGATAATTTAGTGATAATTTTCAATTTGATTAATACTTTAATGTTCTAATATTATAAGTAGGATATATATATTAAGTTGAGAGAGTTATTTTTCAGACAAAAACTCAGGCTGTGGTACCTCACAGGCCTCAGTCGTTTATTTTTAACATTACAAAGTGCAAACTAATTAAATGTTAAATTTTTCAATTTAGATTAGTATTTTTAATGTGGTAGTACGTTACAGGATATATATGTATAGAGTTAGAGAGAGTTAATGTTTTTAGGTAAGGACTCAGGCTGTTGGTACCCTCACAGGGCACAGTCTGTTTAATTAACTTACAACTCGGTGAGATATGTTTAGTGTTTAATTTCATTTTAGATTTGACTATTTTTGATGTCTTATAATTAGATAGGTATATATATCAGTTAGAGAGAGGTTAATTTTTATAAGGTAAGGACCCAGGCTGTTGTACTCACAGGAGCTCAGTCTGCGATCGCGCTTTATTTAACATATTTAAATGAGATGATTTTGGGGTTTTATTAATTTAAGATGAGTATTTTATTGTTTGTGTTAGGACAGGTAAAATGTGTATAAAGTTAGAGAGAGTTAATTTTTTAGGTAGGATCAGGGCTGTTGGTACCCTCACAGACTCAGTCTATTTATTTATCATTACAAAAGGAGATTAATTTAGTGTTAATTCAATTTAAATTAGTATTTTAATGTTGTAAGTTTAGTGACAGTATAATATGCTATTAAGTTAGAGGGGGGGTAATTTTTTAGTAAAAAACTTCAGGCTGTTGGTACCTCAAGGGCTCAAGTCTGGTTTATTTAACTTTACAACGTTGAGATAATTTAGTGTTAATTTTCATATTTAGATTACGTATTTTTTGATGTTTCTAATTTAAATAGGTATATAATAAGTTAGAGAGAGGTAATTTTTTGGTAAGGACCAAGGCTGTTGGTATCTCACAGGCTCAGTCTGGTTTATTTAACATGACGACGTAGAGCTAATTTAGTGATAATTTTTAAATTAGATTAGTATTTTTATAGTGTTGTACATTTAGAATAGGTATATGTATATTAAGTAGTAGAGAGAGTAATTTTTTACGGTAGAGGACTCCCAGGCTGTTGGTACGCCAACAGCGGCTACAGTTGGTTTATTACAACACAAGTGCGATATTATTTAGTAGTTAATTTTCATTTAATTAGTATTTTAGATGTGTAATTAGTTAGACTAGGTATATTTATAAAGTATAGAGAGATAATCTTTTTTAGGTTAAAGACTCAGGCTGTGGTACCTCACAGGGCTCAGTCTGGTTCTATTTTAACATTACAAAGTGAGATAATTAAGTGGTTACATCTTTTCCAATTTAATTTAGTATTTTTAATGTTGTAAGTTAGGGTGACAGGTATACATCGTATAAGTTTAGAGGTAGTTAATTTTTTTAGGTAAACACTCAGGCTGTTCGGTTACTCACAGGGCTCAGTCTGGTTTAGTCTTAACATATAAGTGAGATATTTTAGTGAGGTTAATTATCTAATTTAGATAGTACTTTTAATGTTTGTAATTTAGTCAGGTACTATATTATAAGTTTGAGAGAGGTAAATTTTTATAGGTAGACACTCAGGCTGTTGGTACCTCACAGGCTAGGTACTGGTTTATTAACATAAAGTGAGATAATTTTAGTGTTATTATTTAATTTAGATTAGATTTTTAATTGTTGTAGTTAGGGACAGGTATATATGTGTTAAGTTAGAAGGAGCAGTTAATTTTTTAGGTAAAACGCAGGCTGTTGGTACCTCACAGGTCAAGTCTGGTTTATTTTAACAATACAACGTGAAGATATTTTAGATTTAATTTTCAATTTGATATCATTTTATGTTGTAATTAAGAGGTGATATATATATTTAGAGAGAATTATCTGTTTTAGTAAGGACCCAGGATGTTAGGACCTTCACAGCGGCGCCAGGTCTGGTTTACTTTAATGTACAAAAGTGAGATAAATTTAGTGTTAATTTTCAATTTCAATTAAGTATTTTTATTGTTGTGTTTAGTGAACAGGTATATGTTATAAGATAGAGAGAGTTAATTTTTTAGGTAATAAATCAGGGCTGTTGGTACCTCACAGGGCCTCAGTCTGGTTTATTTAACATACAAGGTGAGATAATGAAGTGTTAATTTTCAATTTAGATTAGTATTTTTAATGTTGTAGTTAGGGAACAGAGTATATATGTTATAAGTTAGAGAGAGTTAATTTTTTAGGTAAGGACTCAGGTGTTTGGTACCTCCAGCGGCAGTCTTGGTTTATTTCAGAATACAAAGCTGAGAGAATTTAGTGCTTAATATTCATTTAAATTAGATTTTAATGTTTGTAGTTAGTGACAGGTAATTGTTGGGTTTTTTTTTTGTTTAGAAGGAGGGGGTTAAAATTTTTTTTTTTAAGGTTAAGGACCGTTAGGCTGTTGGTACTCAAAGGCTAGGTTTGGTTTATTTAATCTTACAACGTGAGATATTTTACGTGTTAATTTCCAATTTAGATTTACTATTATTGATGTTGGTAGATTACTAAGATATGTATATATATAAGTTAGAGAGAGTTAATTTTTTAGGTAAAATGTCAGTCAGGCTGTTGGTACCTCAACAGGGCTCAGTCTGGTTTATTTAACAGTACAAAGTGAGGTATGTTTTAGTGATTAATTTTAATGTTAGATTGGTATTTTCAATGTTGTAAATTAGAATAGTAATATATCTAATATATAGTTAGAGACGAGAGTAATTTTTTAGGTAATGGACCCAGGCTGTTTGTGGTACCTCAAAGGGCTCAGTCTGGTTTTATATTAAACTTTTACAACGTGAGATAATTTGAGTGTTAATTTTCAAGTTAGATTAGTATTTTTGATGTTGTAATTTAAGATAGGTATATATATACGTTAGAGAGAGTAATTTTTTAGGTGAAGGACCATGGCTGTTGGTTACCTCACAGGGCTCAGTCTGGTTTATTTAGCATACAAAGATGAGATAATTTAGTTATATTTTTCCAATTGAGATATAGGATTTTTTAATGTAGTTGGGACAAGGTATATAGTATAAGGTTAGAGAGCAAGTTAATTTTTTAGGTAAAACTCAGGCTGTTTAGTGACCTCACAGGGCACAGTCTGGTTATTTAACATACACGTGAGATATTTTAGTGTTAATTTTCAATTTAGATTAGTATCTTTAATGTTGTAGTTAGTGACAGGTATATATGTATAAGTTTAGAAGAGTTAATTTTTTAGGTAAAAAACTCAGGCCTTTAGTACTCACAGGGCACAGTCTGTTTATTTAAACATACAAAAGGTTGAGATATTTTAGTGCATAAATTTCAATTTACGATTAGTTGACTCTTATGTTTCTATTAAGATAAGGTATATATCATAAGTTTGAGAGAGTTAATATCTTTTAGACAAAAACTTCAGGCTGTTCGGTACCTCACAGGGCTCAGTCTGGTTTTTAGTTAAACATACAAAAGTGAGATAATTAAATGTTAATTTTCATTTAGATTAGTTATTTTTAATGTGAGTAAGTAGTGACAGGTACTATTATGATATAATAGAGAGAGTTAATTTTTTAGGTAAGGACTCAGGCTGTTCGGTACCTCACCAGCGGCACAGTCTGCGATTCATTTAACTTACAACGTAGAGATATTTTAGTGTTATTTGCATTTTAGATGACCTATTTTTTGATGTTGTATTTAAGATAGTATATATATCCAGTTACGGAGAGAGGTATTTTTTAGGAAGGACCCAGGCTGTTGGTACCTCACAGGCTCAGTCTGGATTTATTAACATATAAAATGAGATAATTATTGGGTTATATATTTAATTTTAGCATGAGTATTCATTAATTGTTGTAGTTAGGGACAGGATAAATGTGTATAAAGTTAGAGAGATTTTAACTTTATTTTAGGTAAGGGACTCAGGCTGTTGGTACCTCACAGGACTCAGTTCGATTATATTTATCAGACAAAATAGAGCTAAATTAGTGTTAATTTTCAATTTAAGATTAGTATTTTATTAATGTTGCTAGTTAGGACAGCTATATATCGGTATAAGTTAGAGTTAATTTTAGTAAAAACTCAGGCTGTGGCTACCTCACAGGCACCAGGCTGGTTTTATTTTAAACTTTACACGTTGAGATATTTTAGTGTTGTTAATTTTCATTTAGATTACTATTTTGAATGTTGCTAATTTAAGATAGGTAATATATTCAGTTAGAGAGAAGATATTTCTTTAGCGTTAGTGACTCAGGCTGTTGGTACCTCACAGGCTCAGTTTTCTGGTTTATTTATCATACAAAGTGAGAATAATTTAGTGTTAATTTTCCAAAAATTTAAATTAGTATTTTTAATTTTGTTAGTTTAGTGACAGGCTATATATGTAATAAGTTAGAGAGAGTTAATTTTTTTTAGGTAAGGACCCAGGCTGCTGTACCTCACAGGGCTCAGTCTGGTTTAATTTAACATATAAAATGAGTATTTTGGGGTTATTATTAATTTTAGAATTAGGTATTTTTAATGTTGTAGTTAGGGACAGGTATGTGTTAAGTTAGAGAGAGTTAATTTTTTAGGTAGGACCCAGGCTTTGGTTGGTACTCACAGGGCTCAGTCTGTTTATTTATCATACAAAGTGAGATAAGTTAGTGTTAATTTTCAATTTAAATTAGTATTTTTAATTTTGGTAGTTAGTGACAGGTATATATGTATAATTAGAGAGAGTTAATTTTTTAGGTAAGGACCCAGGCGTTGGTACCTCACAGCGGCTCAGTCTGGTTTATTTAACATCACAATTGGAATTTTACTGTTACTTTGAATTTAGATTAGTTTTTTTATGTTGTCAATTTAAGATAGGTATATATATAACATAGAGAGAGGTAATTTTTTAGTTAAGGACCCAGGCTGTTGGTACCTCAAAGGGCTCAGTCTGGTTTATGTTAACTTACAACGCTGGATATTTTAGTGTTTATTTTCCATTTGAGATTACCTTTTTGATGTTTGTATTTAAGATAGGTATATATATAAGTTAGAGAGAGTAATTTTTTAGGTAAGGACCCAGGCTGTTGGTACCTCACAGGCGCTCAGTCTGGTTTATTTAAAATACAAGTGAGATAATTTAGTGTTAATTTTCAATTTAGCATTAGCTATTTTTGATGTTAAAGTATTTAGATAGGTATAATATATAAAGTTAGAGAGAGGTTAATTTTTATAGGTAAGGACCCAGGATGTTGGTACGTCACAGGGCGACAGTCTGGTTATATTTGACATACAAAGTGAGATACTTTAGTGTTTAATTTTCATTTAAATATAGTATTTTTAATGTTGTTACTTTTCAGTGACAGGTTATATGTGTATAAGTAGAGAGACGTTAATTTTTTAGGTAATAAACTTCAGGGCTGTTGGTTACCTCACAGGGCTTAGTTGCTGGTTTATTTTACACTTACAAAGTTGAGATAATGAAGTGTTACATTTTCAAATTTAGATAGTATTGTTTTAAATGTTCGTAGTTAGGGACAGGGATATATAATGTATAATTAGAGTTAATATTTTAGGAAAAAACTCAGGGCTGTTGGTACCTCACACGGGCCACCCAGTCTGGTTTATATAACGTTACAACGTGAGATATTTAGGTGTTAATTTTCAATTTAGATTACTATTTTTTTGATGTTGTAATTTAAGATTAGGTATTATATTATATCAGTTAGAGAGAAGTAATTTTTTTAGGTAAGGGACTCAGGCTTGTTGGTACCTCACAGGGCTAAGTCTGGTTTATTTATTCATACAAAGTGGAGATAATTTAGTGTAATTTCAATTTAAATTAGTTATTTTAAGTTTTGTAGTAGTGACAGGTATATATGATAAGTTACGGAGAGTTAATTTTTTAGCGTAAGGACCACAGCTCTTGGTACCTCACAGGCTCAGTCTGGTTTATTTACACATACAAATTTGGGATTATTTTACTGTTACTTTGAATTTAATTAGTATTTTTTTTATTGTTGTAATTAAGAGTAAGGTCATATATAATAAGATAGAGAGACGGTAATTTTATTAGCAGTAAGGACCAGGCGTTGGTACCTCAAAGGGCTCAGTTGGTTTATTTAACTTACAACGTGAGATATTTTAGTGTAATTTTCAAATTAGATTACTAGTTTTTGATGTTGTAATTTTAAGAATAGGTATATATATTAAGTTAGAAAGATGGTAATTATTTTAGGTAAGACCCAGGATTGTTATGGTACCTCACAGGGCTCAGTCTGGTTTATTTAACCATACAAAGTGAGATGAGTTTAGTGTTAATTTTTCAAATTTAGATAGTATTTTTGATGTTGTTAATTTAGATAGGTATATATATAAGTTAGAGAGAGGAATTTTTTAGTAAGGACCTAGGATGTTGCGTACGTAACAGGGCTCAGTCTGTTTATTTAACATTACAAAGTGAGATAATTTAGTGTAACTTCAATTTAAATATAGTATTTTTAATGTTGCTGTACTTTAGTGGACAGGTAATGTGTATTAAGATATTAGAGATTAATTTTTTAGTAATAACTCAGGGCTGTTGGTCCTCACAGGCTCAGCTGGTTTATTTAACATACAAATGAGATAATTAAGTGTTAATTTTCAATTTTAGATTTAGTACTTTTTAATGTTGTAGTTAGGACAGGGTATATATGTTATCAGTTAGAAGAGTTAATTTTTATAGGTAAGGAACCCAGGCTGTTCGGTACCTCACAGGCTCAGTCTGGTTTATTCAACATACAAAGTGAAGATATTGTTAGTGATAATTTACAATTTAGATTAGTACTTTTAATGTTCAATTTAAGATAGGTAATATATATAAGTTTGCAGAGAGTTAACTTTTTTTAGACAAAAACTCAGGCTGTTGGGCGGGGATACCTCACAGGGCTCAGTCGGTTTATTTAACATACAAAGTGAGATAATTAAGTGTTAATTTTCAATTAAATTAGTGATTTTTTAATGTTGTGTACTTAGTGACAAGGTATAAAATGTATAAGTTAGAGAGAGGGTTAATTGTTTAGAGTAAGGACTCAGGCTGTTGGTACCTCACAGGCGGTCAGTCTGGTTTATTCAACATACAAAGTGAGGTAATTTAGTGATAATTTTTAATGTAATTTGGTATTTTGAATGTTGTAATTTAAAGATAGGATATATATATAAGTGAGAGAGATAGTTTTTAGGTAAAGGACCCAGGCTGTTGGACCTCACAGGGGCCAGTCTGTTTATTTAGCATTACAAAGTCAATAATTTTCAGTGTTATTTTTAATTGAGATTAGTATTTTTAATGTCTGTAGTTAAGGACAGGGTAATATATATAATTAAGAGAGAAGTTAATGTTTTTACGGTAAACTCAGGCTTTAGTACCTCACCAGGCACAGCTCTGGTTTATTTAACATAACGTGAGATAATTTAGTGTTCAATTTCAATTTTAGATTAGTATTTTTGATGTTGTAATTTAAAGTAGGTATATATATATAGTTAGAGAGATAGGTAATTTTTTAGGAAGGACCAGGATGTTCCGTACCTCACACAGGGCCCAGTCCTGTTTATTTAATGTACAAGTGAGATAATTTATTTGTTTACATTTCAATTTAAAATTAGTATTTTTATTGTTGTGTTTGAGTTGACAGGTATATGTGATATAAGATAGAGAGAAGTTAATTTTTTACGGTAATAACTCAGGCTGTATTGGTACCTCAACTGCGGCTCAGTTCCTGTTTATTTACATACAAGTGAGATACATGAAGTGTTAATTCAATTTGATTAGTATTTTTTAATGTTGTAGTTAGGGACAGGTAATATTTATAAGTTAGAGAGAGTTAATTTTTTAGGTAAGGACTTCAGGCTAGTTCGGGTAACCTCCAGGGCCTCAGTCTGGTTTATTTAACATTGACAAAGTGGTGAGATTTATTTAGTGTTAATTATTCCAATTTAATTAGTTATTTTTAATGTGGTAGTTAGTGACAGGTATTATGTTTTTATGTTGGAGAGAGTTAATTTTTTAGTAAGGACCCAGGCTGTTGGTACCTTCAAAGGGCTCAGTCTCGGTTTATTTAAACTTACAACGTCTGCAGATATCTTTATGTTAATTTCGATTTCAGATTACGTCAATTCTTTGATCGCTTGTAATTTAAGATAAGGTATACTATATAGTTAGAGAGAGTTAATTTTTAGGTAAAAAGTCAGGGCCTGTTGGTACCGCACAGCGGCTCAGTCTGGTTTAATTTAACATTACCCAAATTGGGATATTTTAGTGTTACTTTTGAATTTAGATTAGTTTTTTTATGTTGTAATTTAAGATAGGTTATATATATATAAGATAGAGAGAGCGTATTTTTTAGGTAAGGGACCCAGGCTGTGTACCTCACAGGGCGCTCAGTCCTGATTTATATTAAAATACAAAGTGCAGATAATTTAGTGGTTAATTTTAATTTAGGCATTAGTATTTTGATGTTGTTAATTTAAGATAGCGTTATATATATAAGTTTAGGAGAAGAGGTAAATTTTTTAGTAAGGACCCAGGGGATGTTGCTACACTCACAGGGCTCAGTCTGGTTTATTTAACTACAAAGTTGAGAATTAATTTAGTGTTCAATTATTAATTTCAGTATTAGTAATTTTAATGTTGTAGTTAGGGACAGGGTATATGCTGTTTAAGTTAGAGAGAGGTAATTTTTTACGGTAAGAAACCCAGGTGTTGGATTACCTTTCAAAGGGCCGTCGTCTTGAATGGGTTATATTTAACTTACAACGTGAGATAATTTAGTGTTAATTTTCAAATTTAGATTAGTATTTTTTGCATGTTCTAATTTAAGCATAGGTAATATATATATACAGTTAGAGAAGAGGTATTTTATTAGGTCAAGACTCAGGCTGTTGTATCCACAGGGCCTCAGTCTGGTTTATTTAACATACGAACGTAAGATTAATTGTGATAATATTTTAAATTAGATTTAGTATTTTTAATGTTTGTAATTAAGATAGCGTATATATATATATAAGTTAGAGAGCAGTATAATTTTTCTAGGTGACGACTTCAGGCTGTGGTACCTCCACAGGGCACAGTTTGGTTTATTTAACATTACAAACGTGAATATTTTAGTGTTAATTTTCAATTTAGATTAGTATTTTTGATGCTGTTAATTTAGATAGTGTATATATATATAAGTTAGAGAGATGTAATTTTTTAGGTAAAGGGACCCAGGCTGTTGGTACCTCACAGGGCTTCAGTTCTGGTTTATCGTTAACATACAAAGTGAGATAATTTAGTGTTATCTGTCAACTTTAATTAGTATTTTTAATTTTGTAGTTTAGTGCACAAGGTACTATATGTAATACAGTTAGAGAGAGTAATTTTTTAGGTAAAAAACTCAGCGGGCTGTTGGTACCTCACAGGCTCAGCTTTTCTTTTTTGGGGTTTAATTTTTAAACCCCATTAATTTTTTAAAAAAAAGTGAGATAATTTAGTGTAATTATTATTTTAGATTAGTATTTTTAATGTTTAGGTTGAGTGGGACAGGATAATATATGTGTAAGTTAGAGAGAGTTAATTTTTATAGCGTAAAAAACTCAGGCTGTTGGTACCTCACAGGGCTCAGTCTTGGTTTATTTAACATATAAAAGTGAGATAATTTAGTGTTAATTGATCTAATTTAGATTTAGTCATTTTTAATGTTGTAGTTTTAGGGACAGGTATATGTCTGTTTTAAGTTAGCAGAGACCCTTAGAGAGAGTTAATTTTTTAGGTAAGGACCCAGGCTGTTGGTACCTCACATGGCTCAGTCTGGTTTATTTAACATACAAAGTGAGATCATTAAATTTTTTTTCAATTTCGATTAACAATTTTCATGTTGTAATTTAAGATTGGTGCATATATAATTTAGAGAGAATTACTGTTTTAGGTAAGGACTCAGGCTGTTGGTACCTTACAGGGCAGAACATTTTTTTTTTTTATTCTCTTTTTCAGTTATGTTTAGAATTGAATTGTTTTCAAATTGGTTGTCAGTATAGTAGGTTTATCATTGAACATGTGGTTTTTACTTGTGCAAAGTTTGCTCGAAACACTCTTCAGAGCCATAGGCCTACTGGGGAAGGAGGGCTCTTTAAATTTATTCTCCTAACGAGTGTGATGCCGCACCGCAAGGTCACTGGGAAGACGGCATGAGATGCTGATAGGTAAGCTATTTATGTACTTTTGGCTGTTGTAGCCAACTACAATTCTACAAAAGTATAATTAAAAAAAGCCAAATGTAAATGATCATACTTTCCATGTTTTTTAATCCAATACGAATGAAATTTCCTGTTTAAAAAAGGAGATGGATCTTCTTTCAATGGATTAGATACACATTCCCACGTATGTGGTTATTAGAAACAATTTACGTCATCACCTGCTCTGTAATAAAAAGAAATCATGTTTTTAATTTTTAAAAAAAAAAACAAAAAAAAACATTGTTTCATTGCTTGTTATGGACTTCATTTCATCACAATTGATTAAATTTATTGAATGTACAGACGATTTAATTAGGAGTGAATAGAATATACCAAAATATGGAGTTTTTTCAAGTTTTGCCTTTTTATCTTAAGTGAATCTTTCTCTATATATTATATGCAATTGAAATTCTGTCCCACCTAATACGTGCATTGTATGTGGTGATGAAAAACAAAATCTAGACCAGGGAACGTCATAGAATTAACCTAGTAGTGTACAGTTTCTTATGATTTACTACACAGATTTAATTGTATTATTTGCAAATGGGTAAATGTTCCATATGAGGGAGCTCAACCTCTTGGAGGATGCCTTTTCATAAGCTCCCCGAAAATTAATGGATGTGTAAAAAGATTTAATTTGTAAATTATGTATGAAATATAGAAGTTAATAAAATTGTATGTACTAATAAAATTAAATCGAATATGCACACTTTGATACAATTGGTGAAACAGAACCTCACTTCTATAGAGATATTTTTTATAATAGAAAATTTACAATCTACCTAATAAATGGGTATCTGTAGACCATTAAATAATTTCTTGGTTACATATAACAATTTTTAATGAATTTTTAACGTGAATACATAGATGAAAAACATGAAAAAATTGTATAAATGTCTCATTATTTCGTAAATTCATGTTGGTAATAGGAAACAAAAAAGAAAAATTGGACGTTTTCTTACTGTTAGAATGTTGATACCGGCCCAATTATTTGATGTCAGTTTGTTTAAATTAAAACCTTCACTTTTCTTACATCCTGACCTTGGAACACCATTTTGGATTTCTCCATGAATTGTATCCACAGGGAAACAACGAAAAAGACAAGAAAACAACAAAGAAAGTTAAATAGACTCTAAAAAGGCCTGGAATTTATTAAGAGACAATGAAGATTCCTAAAGGCTCCTCCGAAACACAAACCATTTGGACAGAGTGATAAAGGAAATGCAGGAAGCTTCTAGAATATTAATATTATTCTTATGATACTTGTCAGCTTAAACATGAACATGCCTCGCATCCTGCTGTAGATGATGATGAATTGCAATGCTAATTTTGGTTTTGTGACGATTTATAGACCTGTTCATAAAGTGGTATATCATTGTTGTGTTTATATGTAGTGTAATTACAATATATTAGCATGTTGAAAATTATCATTATACTAAACTAACACAAGACTTCAATTCATGATGAACAAACAGAACTGCAATTATTTCGCTCAGTGTTTAGTGAAGGAGTTTTTACTCATTTATAAAATGAATTTAATTTAATTAACAGACAATAAGACTTCAAAAATTAGAAATATTTACATATTGATCGTTTTACAATGAATATATTGGAACACATTCTAATAAACATTGACTTAAGACCATGTTAATAGATTAAATGATATATATTGTATCATCCAAGTCCATTAGTAAATAACTACTACAAATTGTTTATTGTTCATTTTAATGTATATTACATTGTATTTTTTTTCTCGAAATTGTTCAATTATGTGAAAAAGTTTATAATATAATAAATTCTTTATATAAACTGTGTAATTGATTTAAGTCTTTATCACATATTACAAATAAATATTAACTTAAATCATTGATTTTTTAAAAATGATGATTTAATTGAAATGATACCAGCCTTAATTCTGATACAATATAAATCATTGGTTCAGTGACTATTTTGTGCCAGCCGAGGAAAATGAAACAAACGTATAAATTGCACAATACACAAGTTTTATGTTGGGCAAGTTGATTCGCCTTGTAGTTAGTAATAACATACCAGTAAGTATGCTTAGTGTTCTAGGATTAAAGAGGGAATTTACATTTTTTACAAAAATGTATCTTTTATGAAATGAACATTTGTGGAAGATATAACAATTTCAATTTGGCCTGTTTCCCCAAATTTTTAGGCAATCTTCTTTTGGGTTGGGAATATTTTTAACTTTAAAATAAAATAAAACATTGGTATAGATTTCTTCTATTAAGGCTGCAATACAAGATTTTTCATTTTCTATAGCTATTTGATTGGTTATAGCACATCATGACTATGTCCACAAAGTCCATACACAAACTATCCTCATTGAAAGCTACAAATGGGCAGAACAATACTGAATTGTTTTGGATGACTGAATTTTGACAGTATATGTAGTAAAATTGGATTAGATTTTTACTGTAACTATCAATAATATTATTACAGGATTTATTGTTCAGATAATTCATTTACCAATTCAAATTTGGCAACATTTAATTAATAATCATCAAAAACATGAACCTCTTGTAGTACTGAAGTACGTGAAATATCCAAAATAGTATTTTACCTAATTAAAAAAATTTAATATTTTTAAATTTTCAAAATGAACTTTATATTCAGAGTATATTATTTATTACACAGTTCTATTATTACACATTTCAAAACAATTTCTTTAAATTGTTCACATTCAAAATTGTTTTATTTATTAATAGAATTCCAGCGCTTGTTAGGCCAGTTTTTGTAAACAAAGCAATTATTAATAGATATATATGTTGCTGAAATAATATATTTGTCTACAATATCATCAACACTAGCAGCACTTGCAGCTTCAAAGGAAAAAAAGATTTCACTGGCACACTTTCTGATAAGATTTTCTTGGAATGTTCTTTGAGAAGACATGAGGGCTGGGCTTGTAAGAAACACTGTTGATACAATTCCATCTTCTAATGTTGGTGAAGTCAAATTCTTTTATATTGTGCCAGTTATCTCCTCAAAACATGCGATAACTCGAATATCACCTCCAGAATGGAAATTTAACTCGTACACCTAAGCAAATTAAATTAATTACATTTCATCATACACTAATGAGAGTGCACCTATTCTAGAAATTCAAACAATAATGAATTATGTATATTTGAAAATGAGACATTTAAATACCTGGGCATTGCAAACCATAGATATACAATGGATATATTACAAAACTTGTCCAATACCATACGAAATGATCAGTTAGAAATAATGTAATTACAATACTTTTAAACAAATAGAACAGAATAAATGACAAATGTACTTAGGTTAGGTTAGGTTAGGTTAGGTTATACTACATGGATTTAAGGATTTTTAAGAATATTTTGCATGGTGTAAATGCTCACAAATGAAATAATCAATTACAATCATGCAACAAAATTCCAAAAGGAATTATAAACACCTCCACTGCTGGTAGGGCGAATATCCTAGCAATGTATTTGTCTAACACCAGTCTTCTGAATACCATCATCCAAAATACCGAAAACAATGGGTAGATCCGGAGTTTAGGGTGGCACAGTTCCTTTGGATCACTGATCCGGTTCACTACAGAGAAATCGACTCACTGAACTGAATCCTTGTTTACTATTCGCGAGTTGTAATGTTCACCATTTTATCGCAATAATTATGAGTTCTATTTAACACTCACATGCAACTTTCCTCTCCGCGCAAATCATAAATAAATCCTGAATTCATACGTTCCATCTCGGTAGACACACAAAACTATTAAGAGACAACTTGAAATGCCCCCCCTCCCAAAAAAAGAAACATGCACACTGCACACCCCACACCCATGCCAACAAAGTCTAGAATTTTACAATTCATAAATTGGTGAAGTAAATAATTTTGTCATAGTAACAACTAAATGTGTTATTAGGAGGCTGTTTAATTCGTAAATCAAGTCTATATTTGTAATCCATTTCAACCAGCAAGCTAAAATCTTATTTTGTGCTTCGAAAGTGTGTTGTGAAGTGTAATTTTGGATGTGAATTGAAATTTAAAATGTGTCGTTCTGAAGAAAAAAATGTTTTGTAATAGCAAAATGTATAGCTTCATATGGCATTGATTCATAGTCATATTGTGTATATATTGGTGCTTTGACTTAAGAAAAAAAAATCAATGCCAGCAAAATTATTCTCTAGTGATTGAAGTGAACCGCGCAAATATAATTTTGTGAATCACGAGAAATAGTGAACCGAATCAGTGACCCAAAGGCGCCGTGCCACCCTGAACTTCCGATTAACCAAACAAAGTTTTCGCCATGGCAAATAAATATCGCGACACAATCCCCTCTACTTAAAAGGCATGACATTCTACATACTAACAAAATGTTGAAATATTTGGATAAAAAAGAGCACTTGCCTGCACGTAAACGAAAAACACCGCCTACATTGCCAGCTTTTTAAATTCTATGACGTCACACATTTAGTTCGGCTTACAGCCTGCTGTAGATGGCGCAGAAATCATTATCCCGTTTTGACCGCCAAGATTCACACATCTGGCCCAAACTCACTGCTTCCGCTACAGAATAAGGGTGGCAAACTGTATCACACCAGATACGATTCATTCCCGATGACCGATGCGCGTCAGTGGATACCATTAAGAAATATTATCCGCAGGTTTTCTTGAGCCCCGGAATATCTATCCCGGACCATTTTTCAAATATTGCTAATCTTGCGATTTTAAAATTTTATTTTTATTTATGTTACACTTTTACTCATCTTTCAACTATTTATAGTTAAAATGATCTAATCCGTAGTTTTAAAAGGCACCACTAACTGCGATAAGATCGGGACTCAAGTGTGCCACAGCGCCGCACTCGTTCGTCCTTTAAGCAGTTAGACCAGTTTGAGCGAGGTCGGATTGTCGGCCTGCGCGGAACCAGGTGGTCCTTTCGGCGCATTGCTGACCACGTGAGGTAGCTCTCAGTGTATCAACAGATGCCACTGCAGTGCCTTTGACCAGGAGGTCGTAAGTTCCAGTTTCGATGCTGGTAGGTTCTTCAACACTACCTAGTTAGATCGAGTAAAGTCGCTGTCACGATAGAAAAAAAGTTGCGGCCGGCTGATCTGATCGGCTGTTTTCCGTTTTTTCTACGGTCAATACGACGCGAATTGCGGAGCAGTGCTCTCTGACACAAACCGCGATCAACGCGGGATCTTTCCTCCCTCATTGGCCTACCCTTAACCATTACAAGCACTACACTACCGCACTTGTCGGGAGCTAAGAGCTTGTCCCTCTGGGGCGGTTCTTCGCAGGTTGAGACGTTTTGTTGGAGAAAGCACTTTAACAGCCAAATCTGACCATCTAGCGGAGAAAGATTACCGCCGCCTCAAGGGGTAAAACGAATTCACTACACATCCGGGACTGAAGTCTTTGGCAGTTAAAAAGCCCGGAATCACTAATCAATCAATGACTTATAGCTGATGCAGCAAAAGCGAGTAGGGAACTGACCTGGGTGCGGTTTAAGAGCGCCTCGAGGTCGGGGCGTCCGTCCCCGCCGCGCAGCTGCCCGCGGAAGGTCTCCGCCAGGATGAGCAGCTGTAGTGCGCGGGCAGATGCGCCAGCGCGAGCGACGCCAGGCGCACCACCACGCCAGCCTGCAGCAGCGCCACCAGCACCAGACCGCCCAGCAGGCAGCCCCCGGCCAGCGGCCAATTAAAAAAAAATATTAATTGAAAGGAGGCACAGAAGTAATGTACACTTCCCCCATTGTCATGGGCTGCACACACCTACCATAAAAACTCAATGTTAAGTCCATAATATAACCAAAGTTACGTCCATACAATAACAAAAGTTTTCTTACTACATATATTCAAATTGATTTTTAATAGTTTGATGTATTGAATAACAGGTGATCTTTCACATTAAATTGAGAAACAAAGGGAATGAAAAATATTAGAAAATATAATTTCAATAGTGACAACCAAATCTAAACTATTTCCTTGTTCTAACATTTTGTTCAAATTTTCTGATGTGAAGAACCAAATTAAAATTATTGCCTCACATTTAAAAAAGATCTTGTGACTTCAAGTGTTAGGCACACATTTGTATTTTGACAAGTTTATCCTAAATACATTTTCCTAAAGATGTGATTGTAGTAAATGTATTCTGAATCATTTTCTGATTTTATAATTTACTCATTCAAAACAAAAATTTAAAAGAAAGACTTGGTTTCTCAAAATTTATCATTGTGGCGAACAGTTCTCTATCATAGCCATAACAATAAAACTTTATGTTGTACGTTAACTAATCATTTTTACTTAAAAATTAATGTTATTTGTGCCAAAAAAAGTGAAAAACATAATAAACAAAACAAAATGCCTAAAATTTCTAAATTACACAAAATATGCTTCATATGTAAAAAGTTCTCTTTTTGAGATTAATATTTTACTCTAGCATATATTTCAAGATTCTGAGCGAGATTGGCTACAAAAATATACAATTACAAGAAAGTTTGCAGTTTTACAAATAACAATTATATACCAAATGTATATATACATTTCTAAACTTGAAGAAAAGATGAATACATCTTAGTCTGTACATTGTCACCATGTTTAAGTATTGACTAATACTAGCAATGTCTAGCAAAGCAAGGTTTAAAAAATTATATTCTTTAACACTGTTCAAATTTTAAAATACATACCTTACCGACATTCACTAAGAAATGTTGCCTTTATCAAATATATGAAATTACTGATTGATTTTTGACAGCAACAGATCAGAAATTAAGATCAGATGCAAGTACGAAGAGCGAAAAAATAAATCCTGAAACATTTGAAAACTAGAAACGAATACCTTCCTGTAAAAAAGGACTTGAATAATTGATTTTCTTAACATACTTCCCTAGATTAGCAAACAATGCTATTATTTTATGTTTAAATATGAAAATAAAGGGTTAAAGTAGGGAAAACTATACAACCTCAGGAGCTTGGGGCAGGGAGAGGGGTATCTTTAAGGCTAAATGCACCGAAAAATACTTGTAGGAAAATTCAATAGATCGCAGCACTATCACAGGGGAATTTACTTTACTGATAACGTCTGAACCAATGGTTCGATTTTCGATTTGTAAACGGCATTTGATGCCTTTTTGAAATAGAATTTACGCTACGATGACCTTTTTCCAAAAATCTACCAAAATCGCGAATTTGAAATTAGTTCTCAAACTTCCGAGAACAAATTTAAAAAAGTGGGCGCAATGGCGACATGCTTCCAAATCCAACGCCGTGACAATCATGCAAATCGGACGAATAGGAGTATCGTAAAGTGAAATTTACGAAAACACCTCTCCCCCCCCAATTCTTGTGCGCCGTTGCGTCACCTACCGCCGTTGTGGGCCATTGTCAGCGCGTGGCACGGCCAGGCCCGTCGCTCAAAGCGGTGCTACGTCTAAGATTAATTTTAGCTCTGCAAATAATTCAGCAATTAAAAAATAACTATCATTTTTCAGCTTTATGGTATGGCCTGCGATGACGCAGTTATGCTCGTATTAACATAATAACAGAGTTGACACCTTTATGATCTTCTTCTCTACGCCAAGGGATGGGTTCATGACCTGTTCTGGCTTCTACCAATTTCATTTCTATAACGATCTGTCTCTGTGTCTTTCTAACCTCGCGTTCTTACACATAAACACTTGCTTTAGAATGCGTGTCTGTCCATGTATCGAAGTCATTTCTCCCTTCACTCCGTGAAGTCAGAAAGATAGTATTTTGCCATTGATTGCTTGACAATTAATTTTATCTTATTTCGCGTCGCGCTTGCTGGACTGTAGTCCTATGGCGAAGAGACAATTCGCATAGCGAGGCTTGCGAGCACAATCGCATGGGTGGACAAATGAGCATCAGCACGAAGACTTCATTCGTTATGGAATCCCGCCAAGTGATTTTCGCCGCTAACTATATATACCGCTAGTTCACGTGACAGTGCCTCCCGCGCTGAGAGAATGGCCATTCGTTAATTCGTTTGGCCGTGTACAACGAATTCCGCTGGATAGGTGCATTTCGAGACCTGCGCCAGACTAACGCCCGCACTTGGCACTTGAACCGCAACACCTGCACTTGGCCGAGCTTCCCAACCGTTAGTTCTGTGTCACTACCGTGTCATTATATAACTATTCAATTATAATTGAACTAAAAATATAGGAATATTTTGTTTCTCTACGAAAATCTCAATGTGTGTTTGTGTAAGAGGTGTGTGTGTGTGTTATTTGCCTGTAATAGATCGAAAATGACCCTGTAATAATTATTTACAAATATAGTAATATGAAATATGTAAATAATATGTAGTATGAAAATATTTCATCATCTTTACGAGATCATAATCGTAGAAAGAGAAATATCAAGATTGTAGGAATATAAACCATGGAACTCTACAACATACCGATGACGCAGCAATCCTGGTTGCCAGCGTCTTTATCCTTCTCCTTGCGCTCGAGCAAGCAGTATATTTTCTGGAACTTTTTAAATTTTTTTCATCTAGATCTATCTCTGTAAAAGGAGGTTATATTATTTATAATATATATTTACATGACCAACTAGCCACATGTCATACTTTTCAAGTGCGTATAATGTTTTTTCGTAAATGCCATCCCTTTGCGTCTTTGTATTTGAAATGTTTAAATAATATCCTTGTGGTTTTGATAAAATTAATAAACAGACTTTGTAAATTATCTTATCTTTTAGGATCAAATTTAAATTTGTATGAAAGTTCATAAATAACCCGCAATCACGTTCGGTCCTTTAGAATGTGCCGCACATTTTTTCAGCATGTTATCTTCCAGATACAAAAAGACGAACCACAGTGAGAACTGTTGGATGCTATAAATAATCTAGTAACTACATGATATAGTTACCATTGGGTAAAGTGAATGAAAAACGAAAAAAAAGAAAGTTTATAATTCTAATCTAAAGATGAAAAAGAATTCGTGCACACACACACAGGAGTGACTGACAAAGGACGGACGGAGTGACTGACAGACGGGCTCACTGATGGGACGAATGACGACGGACCGCCTGACAAGTACTGACAGACTGATGGACTGACTGACGAAGAACTTACTGACAGACTGACGGACTGACTGACTGACTGACGGACGGCACGACTGGCTGCACGACTGACGGCACGACTGCGCGGCACGACTGCGCACGACTGGACGGCACGACGGACGGCACGACTGACGCACGACTGACGACACGATGACGGAAGGACTAGCGGAAAGACTAGCGGAAGGGCTGACAGAAAAAATAGTGTAAATAGTCCAAATACTCAAAATAATCAATATAGTTATAATACTCAGGATAGTCAAGATCAACTTGTTGGACGGATCCGTAAGTTGATTGGACTGGCTAGGTCGATCCCCCTTGATCGACTTGCTGTTCCATCCCCCTCGATCGACTTGCGGTCCATCCCCACTCGATCGACTTGCCGGTCCATCCCCCACTCGATCGACTTGCCGGTCCATCCCCACTCGATCGACTTGCCGGTCAATCCCCCTCGATCGACTTGCCGATCCATCCCCACTCGATCGACTTGTTCGGTCCATCCCCCTCTCGATCGACCTTGCGGGTCATCCCCACTCGATCGACTTGCTCGGTCCATCCCGCCTCGTCGATCGACCTTGCCGGTCCATCCCCACCGATCGACTTGCTGGGTCCATCCCACTGATCGACTTGCCGGTCCATCCCCCACTCGATCGACTTGCGGGTCCATCCCCACTGCGATCGAACTTGCCGGTTCCCATCCCCCACTCGATCGACTTGCGGGTCCATCCCCACTCGATGACTTGCCGGGTCATCCCCCACACGATCGTTGCGGCATCCCCACATTGATCGACTTGCGGGTCGATCCCCACTCGATCGACTGCCGGGGTCGATCCACCCGTCGCGCCGTCCATCCCACTCGATCGACTTGCCGGGTCCATCCCCACTCGATCGACTTGCCGGGTCGATCCCCCGCTCGATCGACTTTGCGGTCGATCCCGCTCGATCGCCTTGCCGGGTCGATCCCCCGCTCGATCGACTTGCCGGGTCGATCCCCCCGTCATCGCGTCGGTTCGACTGCGGGTCGATCCCCCGCTTGATCAACTTGCTGGGTCGATCTCCCGCTTGATCGACTTGCTGGGTCGATCCCCACTTGATCGACTTGCTGTCATCCCCTCACTGATCTACTTGCTGGTTCCATCCCCACTCGATCGACTTGCTGGGTCGATCCCCACTGATCGACTTGCTGGTCGATCCCCCACTGATCGACTTGCCGGGTCAATCCCCTCGATCGACTTGCCGGATCCATCCACTCGATCGACTTGTTCGGTCCATCCCCTTCGATCGACTTGCCGGGTCCACCCCCTCGATCGACTTGCTCGGTCCATCCCCTCTCGATCGACTTGCGGGTCCATCCCCCAGTCGATCGACTTGCCGGGTCCATCCCCCACTCGATCGACTTGCCGGGTCCATCCCCACTCGATCGACTTGCCGGGTCCATCCCCACTTCGATCGACTTGCGGGTCCATCCCCCACTCGATCGACTTGCGGGTCCATCCCCACTCGATCGACTTGCGGTCCATCCCACAGCGATCGACTTGCGGGTCCATCCCCACACGATCGACTTGCCGGTCGATCCACCCACTCGATCGACTTGGCCGGTCGATCCCCCACTCGTTCGACTTGCGGGTCCATCCCCACTGATCGACTTGCGGTCCATCCCCCACTCGATCGACTTGCGGGTCGATCCCCCTCGATCGACTTGCCGGTCCGATCCCCCGTGATCGATTGCCGGGTCGATCGCTCGCTCGGACTTGCCGGGTCATCCCCGCTCGATCGACTTGCGGGTCGATCCCCCGCTTGATCAACTTGCTGGGTCGATCCCCCGCTGATCGACTTGCGGGTCGATCCCCCACTTGATCGACTTGCTGGGTCGATCCCCCAAATTGATCTACTTGCTGGTTCCATCCCCCACTCGATCGACTTGCTGGGTCGATCCCCCACTCGATCGACTTGCTGGTCGATCCCCCACTCATGACTTGCTCTGGGTCGATCCCCACTCGATGACTTGCAGGGTCGATCCCCACTGATCGACTTGCTGGGTCGATCCCCCATTGATCGACTTGCTGGTCATCTCCCAATTGATCGACTTGCTGGTTCCATCTCCCACTTGATCGACTTGTCTGGTTCCATCTCCCACTTGATCGACTTGCTGGTTTCCATCTCCCACTTGATCGACTTGCTGGTTCCAATCGCCCCCACATTGATCGACTTGCTGGTTCCATCCCCAATTGTACACTTCTGGGTCCATCTCCCACTTGAATCGAAC
>BOPP01000426.1:21995-34066 GCA_017312745.1 Gryllus bimaculatus
GATCCCCACTCATCGACTTGCCGGTTCGTCCACGTCGATGCCGGTCATCCCCCACTCGATCGACTTGGTCCTCCCACGATCGATTCCGGGTCGATCCCCCGCTTGATCGACTTTGGCGATGGTCGATCCCCCAGCGATCGACTTGCCGGGTCATCCCCATCGATCGACTTGCCGCTGGTCGATCCTCGCGTCTCACTTCCGGGTCGATCCCCGACTCGTTGACTCGGGTCTCCCGTCATTCTGGCATTCCCTTGATCGACTGCTGCGATCATGTTCTCGGTCATCCCCACTTGATCGACTTGCTGGTTCCATCCCCACAATTCGATCGACTTGCTGGTCCAGTCCCCCATGATCGACTTGGCTGGTCGATCTCCCACTGATCGACTGCGGCGGTCAATCTCCCCTGACTCACTCGGTCATTGCCGCTGATCTCGACTTGCAGGTTCCTCTCCTCTTGATCGACTTGCGCGTTCCATCCCCTCTTGATCGACTTGCAGGTTCCATCCCCTCTTGATCGGACTTGCAGTCCATTCCCCTTCTTGATCACTGGCATTCCATCTCCCTGATCGACTTGCTGGTTCCATCTCCCACTTGATCGACTTGCTGGTTCCATCTCCCACTTGATCGACTTGCTGTTCCATCTGCCCACTTGATCGACTTGCGGTTCCATCTCCCACTTGATCGACTTGCTGGTCCATCTCCCACTTGATCGACTTGCTGGTCATCTCCACTTGATCGACTTGCCTGGTTCCATCCCCCCACTTGATCGACTTGCTGGTCCGATCTCCCACTTGATCGAACTTGCTGCGTCCATCTCCCTCTTGATCGACTTGCTGGGTCCATCTTCCCTCTTGATCGACTTGCTGGGTCCATCTCCCTCTTGATCGACTTGCTGGTTCCATCTCCCTCTTGATCGACTTGCGGTTCCATCTCCCTCTTGATCGACTTGCAGGTCCATCTCCCATCTTGATCGACTTTGCAGGTTCCATCCCCTCTTGATCGACTTGCGGTTCCATCCCCCGCTTGATCGACTTGCGGGTCCATCCCCCTTGATCGACTTGCGGTCATCTCCACTGATCGACTTGCAGGTTCCATCTCCACTTGATCGACTTGCGTTCCATCTCCACTTGATCGACTTGCTGGTTCCATCTCCACATTGATCGACTTGCTGGTTCCATCTCCCATTGATCGACTTGCTGGTTCCATTCTCCCACTTGATCGACTTGCTGGTCCATCTCCCACTTGATCGACTTTGCTGGTCCATCTCCCACTTGATCGACTTGCTGGTTCCCATCTCCCACTTGATCGACTTGGCTGGTTCCATCTCCCACTTGATCGACTTGCTGGTCCATCTCCCACTTGACGACTGCTGGCCATCTCCCACTTGATCGACTTGCTGGGCCCATCTCCCACTTGATCGACTTGCTGGCCATCTCCCACTTGATCGACTTGTGGGCCCATCTCCCACTTCGACTTGCTGGCCATCCCCATTATCGACTTGTGGCCCATCTCCCACTTGATCGACTTGCTGGGTCCATCCCCCACTTGATCGACTTGCTGGGTCCATCCCTCACTTGATTCGACTTGCTGGGTGCATCCCCACTAGATCGACTAGCTGGGTCGATACCCCACTAGATCGACTTGCTGGTCGATACCCCACTAGATCGACTAGCTGAGTCGATCCCTCACATGATCGACTTTCTGTGTCGATCCCTCCATATCGATCGAATTGCTGGGTCGATCCCGCCAATCGATCGAATTGCTGGGTCGATCCCTCAATCGATCGAATTGCTGGGCCGATCCCTTCAATGAGCGACTTGCTGGGTTCCACCCCCCCATTAATCGACTTGCTGGGTTCGACTTCCCACTCGATCGACTTGCTGGGTCGACCCCCCCACTCGATCGAATTGCTGGGTCACCGTTCCACTTGATCGACTTGTTAGGTCGCACCCCCACTATCGACTTGCTGGGTCGATCCCCCACTTGATCGACTTGCTGATGAGTCGATCCACTTGATCGACCTTGCTGAGTCGATCCCACTCACTTCATCGACTTGCTGGGTCCATCCCTACTTGATCGACTTGCTGGTGCATCCCCCACTCTAGATCGACTAGCTGGGGCGATACCCCACTAGCATCGACTTGCTGGCGTCGATACGCCACTAGATCGTCGACTAGCTGCAGTCGATCCCTCACATGATTCGACTTTCTGTGTCGATCCCCTCAATCGATTCGAATGGCTGGGTCGATCCCTTCAATCGATCGAATTGCTGGGTCATCCTCAATCGATCGATTGCTGGGTCGATCATTCAATCGATCGAATTGCTGGGATCGATCATTCAATCGATCGGAATTGCTGGGTCGATCATTCAATCGAGCGAATTGCTGGGGTCGATCATTCAATCATTCGAATTGCTGGCCGATCCCTCAATTGAGCGACTTGCTGGTGTCCACCCCCCACTTTAATATCGACTTGCGTGGGTCGACTCCCCACTCGATCGACTTGCGGCGTCGACCCCCCACTCGATCGAACTTGCTGGTGTCGACGCTCCACTTGATCGACTGTTAGGTCGACCCACTTCGATCGACTTTTGCTGGGTCGACCCCCACTTGATCGACTTGCGAGTCGATCCCCCCACTTGATCGACTCTGCGCCCCATCGATTCTGACAGTGCCCCCACTTGAATCGGCTTGCTGAGCGATCCCCCACTTGATGACTTGCTAAGCTGAGTCGATCCCCACTTTGAATCAACTTCTGAGTCGATCCCCCACGATCGACTTCGCTGAGTCGATCCCCACTTCGATCGACTTGCTGAGTCGATCCCCCTCGGATGCGACCGATCCCCTCGATGATTCCATCGATCCCCCACTTGATCGACTTGCTGAGTTCGATCCCACTTGATCGACTTGCTGAGTCGATCCCCCGAACCGATCGACTTGCCTGAGTCGATCCCCCACTCGATCCGACTTCCTAGAGTCGACCCCACTCGATCGACTGCCTGGCGATCCGCACTCTCCTCTGTCACCTCACTCGGATCGACTTGCTGGGGTCCGATCCCTCACTCGATCGACTTGCTTGGGTCGACTCCTCCGTGGCGAGTCATTCACTCGATCGACTTGCTGCAGGGTCGAATCCCTCACTGCGATCGACTTGCTGGGTCCGATCCTCCACTCGATCCGATTTGCTGGTCGATTCTCCCTCACTCGATCGACTTGCTGCGTCGATCCTCTCACTCGATATCCGACTTGCTGGGTCGATCCCTCACTCGATCGACTTGCTGTGGTCGATTCCCTCACTCGACGACTTTGGCTGGGTCGATCCCTCACTACGACTCGACTTGCTTGGGTCGAATCCCCACTCGATCGACCATGCTTGGGTCGAAATCCCTCACTCGTCGACTTGCTGGGTCGATCCCTCACCCCGATCGATGCTGGGGTCCGATCCCTCACTCGATCGATGCTGGTCGTCCCCTCTCCTTGGCTGGTCGCCCCACAGACTCTGTCGACCCCCACTCGATCGACTTGCTGGCCGTCGATCCCCCACTTTCGATTTCGGACTTACTGGTCGTATCGTAAGAGAAGGATCCCCACCTCGATCGACTTGCTGCTTGCGGATCGCCCCCATCGCTCGCATCGACTTACTGGTCCGCGTGGGTCGATCCCCCACTCGATCGACTTGCTGGGTCGATCCCTCACTCGATCGACCTGCTGGGTCGATCGCTCACTCGATCGACTTGCTGGGTCTATCCCTCACCCGATCGACTTGCTGGGTCGATCCCTCACTCGATTGACTTGCTGGGTCGACCAGGATATTGGTTGGCTCAGCCAGGATATTGGTTGGCTAAACAAGGATCATGGTTGGCCAATAATGATATTGGTTGGTTTGAAAAGGATTATGGTTGACTCAAGGAGTATCATGGTTGGCTTAACAAGAATATTGGATGGCTTAACAAGGACTGTTTGGTCTTCTGTCTTTTTACTGTGTTCTATCACCTCGCCCTGATTTGCTTGCTTTTCCCCTGGTGTAACCTCCACCGTATTTAACTCCTTCTGTTTATCTTTATCTTAATTTCTTCTGGTGGACTAGGTGCCACTCTCTTTTTACTTCGTCTTTCTTATCGTCTCTTACATTTGTTTCCTTTTCTCTACTCAATAGAGAGTTCAGGATCAATGAAAATTCTCTCTTTTTATCTGCTACCTCTTGTACCCTATACTTCAGGGTATCAATATTTTCTATAGCTCTAGATAAGGCTTCCTTCATACTCGTCGGGTTGTTTTTCAGCATATGCTTCTCTATCGCCCTCAGGCTTTGATTCAGTTCATCTAGGAGCTGCAAGATTATCTGACTTCTTTCCCTCCATGGGTCCCAGCCGGCTTCCTAGTCCACTTTGCGGCGAATTTACTGCTGTTTGCGGCGGATTTGCCGCGCCATCTCGTTCCGCAGTCGTGCTTATCCCTGGAGTGGTTGGGGTACATGGAGGCGATCTCCGGAGCTTCGACCTCCTCGAAAAGTGGTCAAAATCTGCACGCTTTAGGCTTTCGCTTGTCGCAGTGTAGTATTTCAGAGACGCCAAGCGGTTCACGTCTCATAATGCGGTCGCTGGTTGACGACCCCCGGCTCCCGGTACTGGGGCTCCGATCCCCTGCACCGTAACCGATGATCCTGAGGGACCTTCCATCGTGGGTCACCTTCCCCTACCGTTTTAATGCTGCCGCCAGCGTCTGGATTTGGTCCACGGGCGGTATTTTATTTCCCACCTACCCTCCGGCGTGGCCGGTAAGAGCATTCCCCGATCCGCCACCTGGGGACGCGTCCGATAGGAGACCAGCTACTCCCACGGATTATTATTATTATTATTATTATTATTATTATTATTATTATTATTATTATTATTATTTAATTATCGATCTTCAATGTAAACAGTTAACATCAATAATTAGAAGAGCTGAACACTAAAATGACCACAAAATTTTTTGGTAATTGGGTCTTAAAATCTGGGGGTCATCATGTAACTTGCATCATGAAAATATAAATTCTGCTTTATTCTTCTACCTGGTATCATTATTTAGCACTTCCATGAAATAATTTTATCTGATCGTTTGTTTGTGAAGGATCTCAGGTGCGTTCCTCATACCATTGTCCATTAAAGACAGTACAGATATACTCCAATTCCCAGATCATTTACACTTATAGTTTGATGAAAGTTTAATTTATCACAAATTGCATTACAATTTTCTGAAATAAAAGCCCAAATCCAATTGAAGAGAATGAACTTTAAAGGACATGATGAATCATACATTGAAAAGCTATTCATAATGTTTACACTGTTTTTATAGTTTATGATCTGGCCCCAGAAAAGTGAAAATTTCATCTTGGAACAATTCCAATAAAATTCTCTTTTTACTACTGTGCCTCAAACCAGAAAACATGTCTTGGGTTCAGTGTTGTATGAATACACGTTCATTAAATTTTGAGTCTGAAAACAGGTCCATCATTATATATTTTTATAAAGATTTTTATAAGACCTACTTTTATACAAGGTACTTTTATTAACTTAACCAAAATCTGCTGCACAATATTAATCTCTGCAACATTCTAATTCTCACAAAGCAGCCAGTCTTTCCTCAAAGTGCTTAGTCTTATCTCATCAGCCCCATTCATAAAAAAAATGCAATTGATATTTGATAAAACAATGACAGACACGTACGGAAATTAACGTTGTTTTTTTTAATCTACAAGAATGAAGCTAGGTGATTATAAACCAGTGCCATTTTCTTATTGATATTCAGATATATCAAATATTCAGCCATTCTTAGATCTAGATTGGACCCGCTTCTTTTTCCTTCTTACAAACTTATTTAGTATATTTTAAAAAATATTTTATTATAATCATTTCTCTGCCTGCCTCCCTCCCTCTCTCCCTATTCACATTAGGCTTAGTTATCGATTCTCTTTTAAAATTGACGTTTTAATTTTTTTATTGTATAACAAATAATTTTTTGAAATATAAGGGGCAGAATGAAGATCTGGTAAATGTAACGTATAGTTTAACGTAATATTTCTGCAATTAAGACTAATAGTTGATTGCCTTTAATGTATTTACTTGCATTATTTAATATATATGTCAGAACCTTTCATTACAATTTACAGTAGTTTTCAGTATTGAACTGATAAATGGAAAAAGAGGGGCATGTAGGATGTGGGACAGTTCAATTAAAAGATTACAACACGTGGCACTTTATTATTAAATATTATTATTTATTAGGAGTGAGTATCATCATTGTATTTACTAGGCTGTCCAGACAGCCTAGTAAATACTGACTCCTGCCGCGGAAGCCTACGCTCTCAAATGTACATTGCTTTACAACACTTTACCAGATGACATTAATTAAAATCAAATACCAAGTTTAAGTGCCAAGTAAAATGTTTTATTTCCTGCATGTTTCTACACAATTAAGAGACTATACTGACCATCAAAAAGAAAAATAATATTTAATAAAATATATTTAATGAATTAGTTAACATTTGTTATGTACAATTTGAAAAGGACTAAATGTGCACTTGACAAATAATGTACTTCAGCTTCTGGGTCCATCTTCATCAAGATGATCATCCAGTTTTTCTTATCCATTATCAAATATGGAAACAACCCCTTGTTTTAATATTGGAAATGAATTCACTATATGCAAGTTTTATTGACCTCTCCTTTTACTAGTTGTTGTAGGTGTCAAGCTGTATGGGTTTCTATTTTGTTTGCAATACTATAAAATCAAATCTGTAGTTCTGCTACTAACGCAAATAAGTTTTTTACAACTCAGGAGTGAACATTTCTATTTTCAAATCTTTCTAACCTTGCTTTGTTGGTATTTTATTCATCATTTAACTATGTGTATAAATTTTTCTACTAATTATTCGGAAAGTGAATAATACAAAGCTAAAATATACAAATTCAAATAATTTTTGTATACATTATGTAAAATTTTATATTAAAAAAATATTTTGCCCATTATAAAGATAACTGAGCTGTTACTCATTTATCACAATTCAGAAAGGTAATTTACTTTCAAACTGAGGAAAACTTTTCTTTCACGTCTTTATACAGAAGTATTATCTGTATTTCAGGTAGGTTTATCAGAAACAAGGTTGAATTATCTAATTGATCTAAAGCTTCATATGTTACTAATTTTTTTAAATAAAACTTACAAGGTTGATTTCACCAATTGCCTTATTTTAAGTATTTTACAATAGTGTCAGTCACTGACTAATGCTACTTTAACAAAATACTTGGTAGACCTCATATAGATACCTCCTAATGTGAGGAAATCCAATAGAAAATAAAATCTGACATCAATATTAAATATCAACAGTAATGTGCACAAAATAATTGGTGCACAAACATGAAAGGGTTGTTTTATAGTATATTCAAATATGAATCATCTAAAGGCTAGAAGGAAAAAATGTTTCTTCATTAACAAGCAACTTGAGGCAAAATTTATTATTACCCCAGATTCAAGAGTTGTTTTACTTATAACAACTTTATAAGGAAGTTTTTTGTATTATAATAATATTTTTTGTTTATTAGATTTTTGTTATTAGTAGTTATTTATAATATTAAGAACAAAAAGAGTTTGATTTACATATATCATAACCGGAATGGTCGTGAACAGCCAGATGAAGAATGCTCAATTTTGAGTGAGTATTTTAATTACTATGTACCAAGAAATATCATAGAGCTTCATCTTTTATTTGACAATTCCTAGGTCCCACTTAAAACCAGATTTTGCATAGTTCTACATCCTGTTTTAGAGTGTGACAGCTAGATTCAACAAGATTGAACAGTATATTCCTATCAAGGGTCACAGCTTCAAGCAATGTGCAGGGTTTTTGGAGTTATAACAGCTTAGGAAGGTTTGACAGGAATTACTACATTCATGAAACAACGGAATACATTATTATCAGTCTAAACCTGAAAAATTTGAGGTGAAGGATGTCTCAAGATCCAATTTCACCGGTTTTAAAAACTGAAGCATGCCCTTGTACAAAAAGATATCTCTCCGGAAGACAAAAAGGAAAACCAAAAATAACAAAGTTATATTTTCTATCAGCAGTTAGTGGCAACTCAAATACAAATTAAAAGAAGAGGGTACCATACTGATACAAATTAAAAGAAGGGGAAGAAACCATACTGAATCTACCCATCATATACATTCATTCCTGGTCGAACTCCTTATTTTTACACTTTCAGAAATCATTCAAGCCTATCCTTCACGAAAGGTTCTGATCAAAGTGACAAAGACCTAGACAAAATCTGATTATACATACTGACACAGTATAAGGGAGTTTGTAAGGATGTTTTACAGAGGTCAGTTGATACAGAATTTGTAGTAATTGGTATAAAAGGCATTGAAGGAAAACTGAAAGAATTTTGTAGTTTATCTTTATATGACTCGCTAAATTTTTGATAACCTTAATATCAATTCAATTAAGGTGTTTGAAACATATTTTGACATGCTTAAACAGATTTGTAATAATATTTATTCTATTCAAGAGCATTAAAAAACATCACCTACATTAAAAACTTAATTTTTTATTGACATATTCAATGTAAACTCACTGCACTATCCCATAATTAGAATGATGCCATTAATTGCAGTTTTAATTTTAAAAAGTTTGAATTAATTTCCCAAATAATGTTTTCTGACTGACAACCTATTAGCAAATCTCAATTCAATTGTACTTAAGGTATACCAGGAGAGGTACAGATAAAATTTAAAAAAACATTTTGCAGTAGATCCAAAGGGTGTCATTTCAAGCACAAATTTCCTCCTCTATATACAGAATAATTCATTCACAATTTCAATATAAACAGAATTCATCACACCAAGCAACCTAAATAATTTAGTGCAATTAATTTGAATTAGCACTAAATACATTTACACATTTTGAATGACAAAGTGACAGAACCTCAATTACATCACAACCTGGGATCTGTTCCCCCAGTTGCCCTTCCTTTTGAATGACACCGAGTAGAATTGCAACAACTTTTTAATCATTACATATTTGCCAATCAAAAGTGTAGTAATTCATAAGATTTAGATGATCAACATTTTGATTAATTTTATTCTTTAAAATGCATGACAAAGCTAAAGGAATAGATGGTTTAATAGGAATAGATTAGAATTTGTGATAGATTAGAACAGAGCAAACATAGCTTTCGTGAAGTTTCTCTTAGCCGCTAATACAACAAAAAATGTCAACCATGTTCATTCACGAGCACTGCTGTTTTTAACCAAACAAAATTTAACAATAAGAACTGTTTTTCACAGCTGAAATGGTAAGCTCTAGTAATCACTTGCTAAATACAGCAAATTAACTACAAAAGACAAAACCAACTACTTCTCAGGAACATAACTGATAGACCTGGTTCTGAAAGGTAGACACAGTCCTTCGTACTATCAGTCATTCCAGTCATCCATCCTCTCCTGGAAACTTCCCTAAGGTCTCGCACTATCTTCTAGTGTACTCAAAGGAAAACCCGTTTGAAGAAACTAAAAATTTCGTAGTCTGTATTTAAAAAATGAGAGCTCTGTTGCAATGTTTTATATAACACTCGTAATTAAGAGCTCAAAATTCTTCAGAAATTATTTATTTTATTACCAAAACAATTTAACTGTTCACCAGTGTAAATGAGTTACCTGGTTATTATTAATTTTGTGCTGAAAAATGTAATCTATCATCAAATTAAAGTAATAAGCATATTTTAAAACAGTGAAAGAATATCTTAAATTTACATTCGGGCCTCTATATTAATCTTTTAAATATCAAAATTCTCCATAATACGAATTATATTTCTGTCCCTTGAAAATTTTACTTCAAAATGACATTTTCATATCAGAAATGATTTCTATGTATCGAATTCCTTTTCTGAATTGCTTATTTTCTATCAAATGAAAATGTACAATACATAATATAAATTATGTTCAACAATTTGGCAGGCTTTTTGATTGAGGCATTGATTATTCCAGACAACATGTTTCAGTGGAATAGAAGACTTGAACCGTATTTTGAACAGAGTCCATCACATGTATAACAAGACAATAGAATTTTTGAAATTTCTTTTCAATGATTTGATCCATATGCAATACTAAATTCATGTTACTATTCATAAATATGTGGAATGAAATATTAAAACATTAGTTAATTGTTTATTGTTGAATTTTCATAATTATTGAAAATTTCATAATTATTTCTATACATCAGAAATTATCAAAGGAATCATCAGATTCTATACATGGAGGTCCGACTAAATTGCCGAAATTGCACTTTGATTTTTTTGCATTATAAAATAAAAGTTAAATAAATGTTAGTTTAGCAATGGACGATTTGAATCAAGTGTTGCTAACTTGTTTCATTACATTAAGAAAACAAAACCTTTTATTGCAACAGCTTGATTTAATAATGTAGTTGCAGCGTGATTCCAAATTTTTATCATTTACCTTTATAGAGAAAGTACTAATTTGGCCCTTAGTGATATGAATCAACAAAAATAATGCAGCAATTCTGTTAAAAGATATTGATTTAATGCAGTCTCGATTTTGGAGAATTATAACACATGAAACTGTTTCAAAAAAGGAAATATTCCAATTCTAAAATTAGCTTTGGCATTTCCATTCGAGATTTTGTATTTTATTTATTATCAAAAATATTTTTGTAATAATTACCAAGTGTGCCCTAATTTCAAAGAAAACTAAGTAAATAATTAGTCACATTAAGAAATTGTGATAACAATGGTTTCCAGAAAAAAAATTCTGGAAATCTATAATTAATTTTAAGATTACTTTTACACTATTTCATTATGTCCAAGATTATGACTATGACCTTTTCTTTGTTTCCCTGATTGGGTATTACTGATTTGTTTGCAAGACAAATGACTTTGCTGTTCTTTTGTTAAAGATTGTGAATTGCATATATTTTATCATCTTTTTTAGTAAATAACTCAGTGCAACAAATTTTTAACTTATGTTTTGACATGAGATGAACTTACAATTTCTTTAAATAATCACAAACGCAGATTGTGAAAATGAAATCAGAATGGTTCCATCATGTCTCAATTTTTCAGGAAAAGATGTGTCACATATACCACTTTCGAAAAACTTGGAAACGACTCAATAACACTACAGGAGGATTTTGTAGTGTATTAATCTACATATCATTTAACAAAAGGTATTTGTATTACAATAATTTTTTGTATTAAATTATTCATTTAATTAATTGTTTGTAATACAGCACATAAAATGAAAACTACAAAAAGCTGAATAAAGCTTGAAATGTACTTACAAGTTAAGACTATTTTTTCTAGAAACGTATGTGGGTTGAAAGTGATACTTCTTGTAGGGAAGTCCAGCATTAATCTGCCAAAAGGTTTGGAGACCATCGTCTCTCTTATCTTTGCATTGCAACGATATCTTGGTGAAATCACTCACGATGTTCGTCACATTTCGAAGAGTACGTGGAAATAAATCTAATGGGAATGAAGGAAATTTAATTTCAGAGACAGGATTCACCCCATACCTTTGTAACGATCCAGCGTGTGTTCAGTCAGTTCTCTGTAATTCTCAAACATTAGTTTCCCAAGACATTGTCGCATATATCTTTCAATGCAAGCCATGCTGCCTTCTCAGTGTCCGTCAGCAACTGTTTAAAGACAAATGGCTTTCGCCAAGTCACCGATCTGATGCCCAATGAAAATTAGTTCTTTAAGTTTTGCATTAGTAATCGCAGGAAATTTAGGTAGTAAACATTGTTGAAGTAGGGTATTACACGGTACACCCTTACAGAAGCGGGGCGGGAGGAGTCTCTAAGCCCGCTCTTAAATTACGTTAAGCGCTCTGATAGTCATTAATAAAACAAACAAAAACATTAAACATTTAAAATTAAAACACAAAAACATTAAAAAAACAATTTGTAAGGCGGCTTGATGATCCAAAGATAAGTCATTACCAGCGCCGGTTCACTCAATGTTAAAAGGCGGGGGACTAAGTTTGTTTCCTCACTCCCGGACCTGGTGCAGA
>BOPP01000426.1:35287-181134 GCA_017312745.1 Gryllus bimaculatus
GGAACTGTTGTAGATGGCGCAAAAATCATTACCCCGTTTTGACCGCCAAGTTTCCCTACCCTGGTCATTACTAATACCTGAATCATACACAACTTGCTTCCCGCCCGCGAACCACAGCCCCTTCCGCAAAGAATACTTACGCACATGAATAGTGGCTCCTTTCTTGCTGCACTTCCGCTAGAAACTCTTTGCACTTGGCCAACCTCATCGGACAGCCATTCAATGACAGCCAAATACTCCGTTCGGCTCAACACGTAAAAAAAGCCACATTTATTCTCACCACCTTAGCACAGACACTCGACACCCCAAAACTCAAATCACAAAGACTCTAAAGAACGCAAGAGACTTGACTATACGACAGCAACGTCGCTAACCACTTCTACAGATACTCCCAACACAGAAACTCACGTTGACAAAGACTTAGACGCACGTGCTCCACACACCATTTCTTACTGAAGTTTCGACAAGATACTAGGGGGCAATTGCCCCTCCCCCTTACTTATGACGTCACGTTCGTGACTAATTACGATCCCCTCCACCGTGGATTTCCCCATTGCCGGAGCGGCGAGAAGTGTCGGTTTAAATTACTTCCATAAGTTGTACCGTATACTAGACTTCAGCCATAAAAATTAAAATCCTTGATCATCTTCTTCCTTTGATTTCACAAAATTCTTCCTAACGTCCAATTTCAGATGGAGTGGTGGAAACAGCACACTGTCTATGTCAACAAGGGATTCATGCGACACATTTTTTCACCAGAATTGAAAATTTCTCTCAAAGGCCATTATTTCGCTGAATAATATTCTTTCCTTGCCCTAATATCCCAGTGGAACAAGAAACAGCAACATTTTGTGTAACCAGTCTGCATTCCTAGAAGTCACAGAACTTTGGGATCACCACAGATTTGCCATTTGTGATTCGAATAGCCACTATACTACTTCAAAAGTAGCCTCATATTCTAGTAGATTTCCTTTAACTAAACGAATGGGCCAATGGTATATAATTTAAGGTTTTTCGTTTCCGTTATGTAAGAGAAAGTCTTTGAGATTACTCTTTGAGGAATCTATAAAGCATCATTCTTGCCGATTGTGAATCATCCCGAATTTTGTAAGCAGCCCATTCATGTCAATATATTGTACCAAATTATCTGACATAAAAAGAGAAAATAAAAGCGGTCTTTTGGGGAATTTAATACTAGTGTTTGGTTGTAACAGGTTCTTTTCTTGAAGACGTGACCCAAGTAATTCTGCTTGCCACTTGAAAGATTTAGATCTCCGTAATCTTTTGGTTTGTCACTAATATTGTTTCATCTTTGTTTGTCCATTCACTGGGAGAGAATCAGAACGCAGAACTGGGCGCATTGCAGATTCCGAATTCGGATACGAAACTATTTGTTTTGATTTACTTGGGATTCGTGTTGCTTTGAATAATCAAAGATAGTAATGTCTTTAATCTGTAATGTGTTATCTAAATTTCCTTTACAATTGTAGTACGGCAAATGGCATACTCATCCATGGCATAGAGTGTGAATCCTACGCAAGCAGCCTCTTAAACAGCGGGAACAACTTTAGCATGACTCACACTCTCTTCTTGGTTCAAAAGAAAACTCGCATGCCTTTTTGACGATCGGAGAAATGGGATGACTTTCAGACATAATCGTTAACTCACCGCACATAACAGAATGAATTAACAGACTTCCTAGACACTTCAAGATTAGATGCAGTGTGATCTCATTATCGAATGACTGATGTAAGAGCCACTTTTCCTAAGTCACTCTCTCCCTTTCTCTGTCTCTGTCTTCCTCTCTCTATCTCCCTCTCCCCCTCTCCCCCTCTCTCCCTCTCCCACACCCCGTCTTTCCCCCCCTCTCCCTCCCTCTCCCTCTCTTTCCGTCTTCCTCCCTCTCTCCCCCTCTCTCCCCCTCTCTCCCTCCCTCTCTCTCCCTTTCTTCCTCTCTCCTTCTCCCTCTCCCTCTCCCTCTCTCTCTTCCCCACATTCTCTTACCTTCTTTTGAAAGACTTGAAAAGAAGTATGGTACAGTTAGTGAAATTGATTTTTTCAATAAAAAGTGACATAGAAATTTTTCATTACTTTTTTATTAAATTAGCACCAAAAAGTACATTCTGTCATTATTCCCCTTACATTTTTTTCCATTAATTTTTCATCAATTATAAAAATATAATAACTTAAAAAGTTATGATATATACATTTCTACAGTAAATGGAAATATATTTTTATCAATGGAGTATTGTTTGAATACTAACTACTACTTTGTTAAAAACTTTAATATTATGTTCTAGAATTTCATAATAGAAATATATACTACTTATCTGAAACTTTCTCACCTATGTATCCTTCCTTTGCTCATTAATTGTCCTCTGTCTTATTGTTAGGTGCAGTCCACATTGCCAACTAATACTGATTTTAATTACTATTATAAATTTTTATATAGAACACAAATAAAAATTATTCCGATTTGTTGTTACTGCTTTATAATTTATTTTTTCTTATAATAAATGGGGGCTCTTGTCACAAGCATTGCATATTTATTTAGGGGACTTCAAGCATGCATTATAGGTGTGTTAAAAGGGGGATTTAAAATACTCCCACTTTGCGTTACATAATTTCTAGATAATCCCTTACTTGTAAAATATGTGACAGGTAAATAAAATTCTTTAATGGAAAAGGGGTCCAGAAATACTTTCCTTAATGCTATGAGTGAATTGATGAAGTGTATTTATTTTCAAATTACTTATTTGTAACATTGAAACACAATTAGATTTATTGAAATAATGAAATTATAGTACTCATAACTCATAAGCATTTTTTAAAAGTGATATTAATTAAATGAAAATAGATACCTTAAGTGGATGAGAATATAATTAGCCATTAAAGAAAGCAGCAGAACATTTAGATTTAGATTTATTCAGTCAAAAAGTAAAAACTCTATGTGATGTAGGGGGGCAAAGATTGGAATTGGAACATGAACAAAGATAAAAGTAATAATACAAATTTTTCATCAAACACTTCATTCAAATTTTTCATCAAACAATACCAAAATTGTTCTTTTGGTATTGACACTAGAAAAGAAAAAAGTACTTTTGGAGTAATATTTGTAAAATGAATTGCAATCATGAAAAGAAACTTTATTGATGGAAAGTAAAGTAAAGAATGATATAAATTTTTTATGACTGCTGTGGAAAGGTGCAAGTGCAAAATAAACAAAAGACATAGTAATACAATTTTGGGAGAATATCAATGTGTAATGTATATTTGTTGTTCACCATAAAGTTACATGTCTCAAAAATCATCACTTTTTTTTAAATAAAGAAAAAGGAAGGTCTGTTTGTAATATTAAAATTTATAGAGCTATTTCACAATTGAGCAGGTGCATAGAGTAAAATGCATGGCTGGAAAATAATTGGTATTGGTCAGGTTAAAATCATTCTCCTACAAAATATTTTTCAACTAATTGTTCTACAAATTTTTTCCGAACCTATTCAAAAATTCACCACTTTTAGTTTCCATGTTCTCAAAAATTTATGGATTTTTGGAAAATCATCATTAGAGATAATTTTTATCTTGTGTTAACATATGTATTAAAAACTGAAATAACTCTATTATATGAATTGAAATGATGCAAGAATATATTATATAAAAAAGTACGTGGTAATTTTTGAAAAATGAAAGGAATACATCACAGTGGTGTATTAGTGCATTTGTGTATGGTAAGTTTTCTGTGCATTCAAAATATCATGTTTTTCAGTGCATTTAGTACTACCCACACAAAAAGGATAAAAAACAAAATTTGGTGCCAGTGTTTGAAAATCTTATTTTTTAATATTACCCATATTTTACATAAAATTGCATGAAAACTATTATTTTGAAAATTAACTAACATTACATTAATTAAAGAAGTAATTGTGAAGAACCAATTTCATTTGGAGCAAAAAGTTCTATCTTTAATAAGTAGTTAAATCAAATAGTTTAGATCTAGTTAGCTGCGAGCTTTTTAATGTTAGACGTTTAGAGCAAGCGGTGTTCACAACCGGACGGAGAGGGAAAGATAGCGTGCGGACGGACGGACGTTTCGAAAAAAGAAACAAGATTTTTATTAAGGAACCACAAAACGTGGGTAAGTTCTAAGTATGAGATCATGTAGTTTATTACATACAGGAGCAAGAAAAATCTTATTTTCCGCAATCAAGCAGCCACAAATTTTTTTCTGTCGAAAACCGGCCGCAGCATTACGTAAGTTTCTCTGTACTACGAGTAGGGGAATGATGGTTCAGGGCATCAACTGATGCCACTACAGTGTCACTGACTGGGAGGTACTAGGTTCGAGTCCCGACGGTGGCAGGATATGCGGCACTGGTTAGATAACTAGTAGTTCGAATTCAGTCGCTGTTTGGAGGAAAATTCTAGTCTCCGCCTGCTCTGATCGGTGTTTCGCGGTTTCTCCGATCAACGCCCCAGGCAAATGCCGGAGCAATACCCTAACAAACAGGCCACGGACCGCACGCAATCTTTCTTTCATCTTTTTTTTTTTTTGTCCTATCCTTACCCTTACTTACACATGAACTTGCATGCACTTCCCTATCATACATGCCGGGAGACCGCGAGCTTGGCGCTTGTTCCATCTGTGGCGGGCCCCGCTGGAGGGAGGTACCTAGTGAGAATCTAGGCGACGCAAAGGTCGGCGCCGGATCTCAGCGGATCGTTGTGCGAGGAGAAATCACCGCCAACTCCCGTGAGAATAATATGTACCACTCTTACGGGAACAATGACCTTAGCAGTTGAAGCGCTCGGAACGCGTCCCATTACGAATTAATTATACATGCTTACGTATATGAGAAAGAATAATCGCATCAATATTTTATTCAGAAGTATATTTAAATATGAATGAATGAAAACCAGAAGGGTGTGACATTTTATAAATTCTGTGAAAAGGTGTTAATTTTAGGCTGTGTTTCAGTGGCAATGAATTTGTATGGTTTTAATGAACAATTGAAATGCCGTGGTTTTAATGATGAAACGAAGCTCGACACCTTACAGTGATATTGACTTAAATAAACTGATTTCTCAGAATTTATAAAATGTCACTTATACCATTTTGGTTTTCACCCATTCATATATTCCCATTGTTAATGCTAGTGATTTGAAAGTACAACTCACATTAATACCAGCAAATTCTTCTCGTGAGAAGAATTTGAAATTAAATTTTATCTTTTAGAGTTCTTTTTAAAAAAAATTAAACTTCATGAAATTATATATTGAATCAAAACACATTTACAATAGGGCGTTATATAGTGAAATAAATCAACACAGGATTAGATTTGGTATTATTTCGGATGTTTTTAAATTATTATTTTTTAAAAAAATACAAACTTTCAATATTTTATATAAACACTTGATTTTCATAAATATTTTAGAATCTCGGCACATCCGCAGAAAACCTCTCCTTCTCCAGTCACTTGTAAAATTCAAGCCCGAGAGACTGAACCACGAAACACAACATGTCGGTATTTTCATCAATTAGTTTTGACGTTGGCTTGCCTCCCCCGTGACCTGCTTTTGTTTCCACGCGTATCAACAGAGGGTTGGTTTGCCTATGGTTTCCCCTTACCGCGTGCTGCAAGGCGGCGATAAATTTCAGCGAATGCAAAGGCATGACCCGGTCGTCGTGATCCGCGGTCAACAACAAAGTGGGAGGATACTGCACCCTTTGTTCGTCGGGAGGTCGAATGTTGTGCAGAGGAGAATAAGCGAACAGAAACGGAAATTCCCTCGGATCTTCGGGATTCCCGTAATCAGACACCCAGGCGTGACCGATCGTGAACTTGTGGTAACGAAGCATGTCTAGAACGCCTACTTGGCAAAGCGCGGCCCCGTACAGATCTGGGCGTTGGTTGATGCACGCGGCGATCAGCAACCCTCCGTTGGAACCTCCTTGGATTATTAGTTTCTCTTTGCAAGTGTAGCCCTGCGCAACCAAGAATTCGGCCGCTGCGTGAAAATCGTTGAAGGTGTTCTGTTTGAAGTACAAGCGACCTGCATTATGCCAGGCTTCCCCATACTCGCCGCCGCCTCGTATGTTGGGGATGGCCAAAACGCCGTCGAAGTGTTGCATGAACACCAGACGAACCACACAAAACGTAGGTTGAATGCTCACGTTGAAACCCCCGTAACCGTACAAAAGGCACGGTCGGGTTTTGTTAAGTATTATACCTCTTCTGTACACTATAAACATTGGCACACCGGTACCATCCCAGCTTGTGTAAACTACCTGCTGAGTCTCGTATGCTGTAGGATTGAAGTCCTTTAACGTTATTTCCCGATAAACCGTTGGTTGGAACGTGTTCTGTGTAAGATCGCAATGATATATGATGCCCGGATTCAAGAAAGATGTGAATTGATAGAACATTTCAGTATTTTTCTTTTTGCCAGAGAAGCCTGTGATTGTTCCGACGTCCAGGGGAAACGTGTACAGCCATTGTCCTGTTCGCATGTCGCACAATTGCAGCATGCTTTTTACATCATAAATATAACAGAGAACAAGTTTGTCATTGCGTATTGGTGCCGCCCAATCTAAGACGTTTCTGGGGTGACCTTGTATTAATGCCTTCCAATTCTCAGGGGCAGGATTCAGAATGTTGATTTTGATTAATCGGTAATTAGGTGCTCCTCTACTGGTTCGGAATATGAGATCTGCACCATCGTTGGTAATATACTCGTAGTCTGCTTCCATTTTGCCAACTACATGATACAAATTCAAAGGTCCTGTAATTTGACCGTTCGGTAAATTATGCAAATCGCAAACTAAAATCATATTTAGACTGCAATCTTGTTGAGGAGTAACTACAAGCCATCGACCGCAGTCGCTTACTTCAGCGCCAATCCTCCACAATGGTTCATGAGGAAATTCCACGCACATAACATCTTTATCTTGTGAGGTCCCCACTCTATGATAGAACAACTTTTGATGTTCGTTACACAGCACTTCTGTTCCATCAGGCTTTTTAATTTTTCCTGGATATTTGGCATAGAAAATACCTTTATTGTCGTGTGTCCACGTCATTCTAGAATATTTTACGTATTTCAGTTCTTCCGGGAATACTTTTCCTGTAGATACCTCCTTAAATCTAATGGTAAACCAATCCGATCCACTGCGACTCACCCCATATGATAATATATTCCCATTATCAGAAAAACGAGTTCTTGAAAGTGACACAGTTCCATCTTTGGAGAAAGTATTTGGATCTAAAAAAACTTGTGGTTCAGAATAGAGAGTGTCTTGCATATACATGACATTATGGTTTTGAAGCCCTGTATTTTGGTAAAAATAGTATTTGTTGCCGTGGCGATAAGGGCACGAATATTTAGGGTAGTTCCATAATTGCGTCAAGCGATTTTTGATGTGAGATCGTACCGGACAGCTCTCGAGGTAAGGTTTAGTGATTGCGTTCTGTTCTTCGACAAATCGAGCTGTTTCAGGTGAATCTAGATCCTCCAGCCAACGGTATGGATCTGTTACTGTTGTTCCAAAAAAGTTTTCTACGGCGGTTTCATCTCTTCGTGCTTCAGGGTAATGGAACATGGTCCTGAACTGTACAAATGCGTTCTTAGAAGAAATCTGCTGATTTGGACGGCTGAAAACACAAGTTGGGCACCAAAGACTAGCAAAGGTGCCCAAATTTTCTGTGACTTCATGAAACGTGTCGAGCAAAATTTGCGCCTTTGATGAGGATATTTTGTCTTACCTGCGTCACTTGATAATACACTGAATTTCACTAGGATTGGCGAGTTGAAAATTTGACATGATTACTTCGTTTCACAATTAATTCTTCAATATTTAATGTAAACGTTTAATAATATTTTATAATGTAGAATTGAACTTACAGAGAATTTAGAACTCATAACTTCCACGAATGGAGTGGTCTGCACAGAAATTTAGGTTAAGTCACGTTGTTTATTTTGCGTTTTTGTTTAGAACAATGAACATATTGATAAATGACAACCCAAGATCCATTTGAAAATATTGGAGTAACTTGGATCGTTTGTAAATAGTAGCAAAACACCCCACTCACCATTTATTTAAGTTTAAAGAGAACACATTTTCTTAAGGTCCAAAATCCCTACCCTCTGTCTTTTACTATATAAACTCGAAGTTGAATTATGAATAAAAGATAGCAGCGAGCGTAGTTGACAACACATGATAACAAGATGTGTACACTCAAATGTAATAGAAACTATTTACACCACCAAACCACTTGTAGATTTCATTCGATATTGCTGACGTAATAGCTGAACTCACATCCTTCTCACATCTAAAGAAAAATAACTTAAAGAAAATGATATGCGATAATAGTAACGAAGAACTAGAATATATTGTACATGATTACGAAAATATGTGAAACCTAAAGTATAAATTTGTCATTGTAAACATCTGAATATATTCAACAGTACGAATAGTCTATGTCACAAATTTTAGTATGCCCAGAAGAGTCAACACTCGCAATCCCACAGTTTGGCCGGCCAATCATTAAATTCGAAGCAAATTAACACTTGAAAGTGACATATGCTTAATGGATGCGAGTGATGTGTCGCATTCTCAAGTTTTTTTAGTTCTTTTAAAACTTTTGTTAAAAATCTTTTTCTATTCCTCGAGTGTACCTCTCTGTTCCTTTGTACCTTTCGTTTTTTCCTTGCGCTTTTCGGTAGGCATTTGTCACTTGCGTGGGTGAGGCAGGCCGAGAAACATTCCTTAGATAGCTTTGCTTCGTTACCAAGGTCACGGAACTCTTACCATGTGCTGAGCACAAGACGTGAGGTTTCGGCCGAGGGTGAAGCGACGCTGACTGTTTCCCCTCGATTTTTTCATTGACGCTTCTGTGTTTCCCCCTTCCAAAGCTTCACCATCGCCTCCTTTGAGCATTTCCTCTTCTTCCGTTAGAGGATTGGAAGTGGTGGACGACTGTGGACTCCGTAGAGGGTTGGAGGGGCTGACTTGATCACACTACACACGCATAAGTCCCGCTGACAGTCAGCACACGCCGACAGTCCCGATATAGAAGTTTGACTTAGCATGTAACGAGACGTGAGGTATCAGTACTTACAAAGAACTCTTACCGCATTTGACTTGTTCCTTGTTGCCATATTTTCCCGTCTATTGTGTGTTGTTATGAAAGTGTTCAGTTTTTCTTGAAACTTAATTATAGCGTACTTACACAAAGGCAAATCATAGATCCGAAACTGAAACGCGATAATTAAAATCAAACAATTTTTGTGCGAAAAGAAGCGACTTGGCGAGCACACGGTTTGTAGAAGTAGATGGACTTGAAGCAGGAAACAGTGTGTGGAAACTCCCAATATCCTATGAAAGGTTTCCAAAACTATTTAGTTCTCGCGCAAGCCAGAAGGTAACGGAAAATCGTCCTCTAATTAAACAATTAAGTGTATTGTTCAAGTTTCTATAGACTTTTGTCTATTGTTTTGTTCATGATTGTCAGAGAAAGCAACGCAAAATTAGCAATTCTTAAAGAATATGCAGTAGATTTGTGCATCGTAATAACACTAGACAGATAAGTCAAATTCAGACGCTGCCTGGAGGACAATTCTAGCGGTTGGCTGCTCTGATCTGTAGTTTTCCGTGTTTTTTCCAATCAACACTTGGCTAATACCGTAGTAATACCTCAATATGAATGTGGGTGGAATGACACCATAAAATATTTCCATTTTTCAGTCAAAATCGAAACCTAAGTTTCATTGTTTTTGGATTTCTCCCTTATTTCTGGGCTTCCAGTTAAAGCATAGGCACCTTTCAAAAGGCCAGAGACTGCGTAGATTTCTTTCAATATCTGTATGCATGGGAAATTAGTAATATATATTTTAACCTTACCTTTGAACATTTTTGGACGTTTAGTTGTTTTGAAATAAATGTTAAAGGGAAAACTAAATATTTAGTGACTACAGTAGCGCACGCAAGGAGGGGTATCATGGGGATCAGGCCCCCAGAAATCAATGAAACTTCCAAATTTATTCATTTTTCTAATTTTCTACACAGCCAAAAAGCATTCAATACATCAATCGTTAATATTATATATATTAAACATAAGTCAACAAATGAAATTATATTTTATATTAAACATAAAAAAAAGATTTATAAGAAAACGTCAAGAAGCCTGTACGCTACAATTGAGCCATTGAGAGCAAACGTGATGTTAGTCAAATTTTGGAAGATTTGAGTTACATGCAGGGGTAGGTGGTTTTAACATTGTTCCATCATGGGCTAAAACAGTGTGAGTCAAATTTTAATATTTCTTCGCTAGAGCACAATACAGAGGTAGCAAACAAGTTGCTCATACCGCTGCATGCAATTGTGGTGTGTGACAGGTGGGACGAAACAACAGCTTCCAGGGGTGCCGGCTTCGAAGAAAAAGCTTCTAATCTGTACCCATCATAGAATAAGCATATCGAAAAAACCAACACTTAATCTCTTTTAGTGATCTCTTTTAGTACTATAAGTCATTTATGAAAAATGACTTTTATTTAAAAACATAGAGCAAGCTGGCAAATAAAATAAAATTCATTATGTTCCCAATGACTTATAATACCATCCGGTTAGCTCGAAAGAACAGGACGTGAAATGTTCCAAGCAGATTTTAACTAACCCTTAACCTTTAACCCTTCACCAAATGCTCCTTCCTTTGGCTAAATGTAAAACTTTTAATATTAGTAAACAAGCTGCTAATTTATGTTCTGCGATATGAACTAGTTATAATTTACAGTGTACAAAATATCAAAACATGTATAAATGTATAAATATGTGTGTGTAAACATAACATATATAAAAACAATGTGTACACACATTGTGTACATTGTTCTTTTATGTTTTGCATTATTTTCACTCTATTTCCCTCTTTTCCTACCACATTACTATTGCAGACGAAAATTATGCCTGCAATTATTTGAATGTAAGTAATAGGTTTCAGAAACGATGTGTACAGAAGTGGTGTACGTCAACAAAATAGTTAATTAGTTAATAAAATAAGCAATGATTCAGTCCAAAATATATGTAGTAAGTTAAGAGTATCTCTTTAACACATTCATAACACTTTAGATAATTTATTTCTAAGCATTATAGTTTTACAGCGTTTTTAGTTTACACATTTCTCGGAAAGTATGTTTTTGATTTACACCACTTTTTTAACTTACTTTTGCTCTCAACGGCTGAAATGTACCCTCCCATCTCGATCCCCCGGGAAAAATCCTACGAACGCCGTCTAGTAATCATTGTGATATTTTGCAGCCTCAGGATGACAAGATCCAATCTGACTTGAAGCAAGGATCATTTACAGATGATTTTCAAAATTTGGATGTAAAATAAAGCCACGTAAAATGTAAATTGAGTGAACCTTGGGATTGTGTTTGTAGAAGTTTTTCTACAAATATAATTTGAAAAATATTTTAATGTCTTGTATATCTAACAATAGAGTTAGAACATGTCAATATCAGTTTCGTGGGAAAAGTTAGATAGAACCTTGTCATTCTGAAGCTACGAATTAAAGCTTAGAGCAAAATTCTTTTGGGGACTATAGTAAATGAACGTTAGTAACATCAAGCATTATTAGAATTACTAACAATTTCGATTATTTGGATTTGCTTTAATCGATAGAACATAGATTGATACATTTACTAGACATTATAAAGTTAATACGGAGAGAAGTGGCTCAGGGCGTAAGGAGCTGACCTCACTGTCGGGAGGTCCAGGTTCGACTCCCGGGGCTGCCATCCTGACCGGGGTTTTCATGGTTTCCCTCAAGTCATACAGACGAATACTGGGATGGTCTCAAAATGCCACGATCATCTCTCATCATCATAATACCACATAATTCATAGGCTGGCAGCCAACTGCTTTGAATATCCTCTTAGGAGGATTACCAAGGATCGCACGCAATCTAAGTATTACTACTACTATAAAAATAATAGACATTATAAAACAATAACAACTAACGAAAATACTATATAGAATGTCCGCAAGCTACCGCACAAAGTAGCTCATATTGTACGTTAAAACGTTTCATGAAGAATGGCAGATGTAGTTTTCCGAAGAAAATGCACCTTGGAGAATATTGGGTATCACTTTCGGGCGCGGTATTCAAACCGACTGCCACTAACGCAGACTCTACAGCTACCGTAACGACGCAATGCGCTTGGCGTGTCAGTGAAGCTGTGTACTAATAGTCAGTGAGTAAAAACGTCGCATGCCACGCATTAGAATATTTTAATAGTACTCTTTTGTATTTTTTTTGTCACGGTAGTTGCGGAACACTCTGTCTAGGAGCGGTATGGTAAACGTGTGCAGGTGCTTGTCACAACTTGCACAACTTGCAGACCTTTGATTTGATAAAACTATTTCCACCTATTCTGCTGGAGAATGGAAACGTATCCCAACATGGCACCAAAGAACCCAAACAAAAACGGCAAGTTTAACCGAAACAGTCCACACGCGCTGAAATGCACCGGTGCTAACTCTGCCTGCCGCAGAAAATCGCAGATCGTGACAGTTGTCGTCGTCCTCATTAGGGACGTTGTCGTCACCGACAGTCCAAACGACCTCGCCACCGACGTCGACGGACGATGCAGCCGATGAACTCCATCTTGCAACCGCAACAGCACCATCACTGTTCGCCGTGCTGTTCCAGACACGGCGTCACTACTCACACACGTGGCAGTTACGCTCACGGTCGCAATGCCGAATCGTAGCACCAAACCAAAAAGATTCGCTCCGAACTGCATGCCGTACACGGGGTCATTGTACCGCAGCGTCGCTATGAAGTACAAGGCCAGCGTACCAACTATCCATAACATTGTGATTTCCCCTGCGATACTCAATCCGAAAATATTATTGACGCATCTGCACGCGTCAATTAATGCCAGGTGAGACGATTTCAGGGTCTGTACTCTCGATGCGACACCTAACATTTCCGAAATTGACAACTGTGTTCCAAAGTTGTCACTCAGAATATTCTCTATTTTTTCATTGATTGCAGCAAAACTTTCTCTTAGAACAAGAAGGATGTTGATGAACATGATCAATAAAAATAAATTGGAAAAGTATACGACAAAGTGACAAAAGGCCAAGTAGAAAGGCCGAGGCCAGAATACGAACTCATAAATTAACAAGAAAAAGCATACAACAACACCAACTCCCATCTGGATGAACACACCCCATCTCCTTTTCGAATACGTTTTCGTGTATTCAAAAACTTTATCATCGCTGTGATGTAGAAATGAGATAAGTGAATTCCATGCTTGAAATTTGGAGGTCAAAAAGAGCATCGCTGAACATGCCGGGAGAAAGAAAGCCCAGATATAAAATCCAACAACTAAAATATGATCTGCACCTAAGTAATATTTGCTGAAATAGTCTATATACGCCTTGACAATAGAACAAGCAATGTACAAACTGGTCATAAAGATAACCCAAATTATTTTCTTAATATTTCTTTCAAAACAGTATGTGTCTTCTTTGAGAGAAAATGGAATAAATCCTAACCATTCACACACCACGAAAATTGGGCGGAGAGGATATAACCAGTCACAGGCCATCTTTGTTCACAAATTATTTACGTTATTAATTTGGCCATGAAAAATATTGAGGACTCAAACTAAATGTCTAAACCATTCGTCAGAGATAATGTTGTTCAAGTGTTGAAGACAGATTCCTTCTAGCTCATAGATATACTGTAATGTTGCCAATAACGCCATCTAGTCTAATTAATACTGGTCAATTTTCTCATCATGGTACAGAGTTACAAGTTGACAGATTAACATAAATATACTTCGGGAGCAATTACTATAAGGGAAATTATTTGCAATGACTCAAACATTTGCAACATAATAATCAATCTACTGACATGGAAACAACTCCTGAAGTATAATTTGTTATATTTTCCATCACACTTTGCAATAGTACGAGTTGTCATCAAATGTGGAAATCAATTATTTTACTTCAGCGTAATTCTCTCCGTTACTCCGTTCAGAAAGAAAATTCGTCACTGTCAAACCCTCAGGTGCAAATTAGTTTAATTTATCATAGAGACTAACAGTAATCCTTTATGCTATGACATTAATAGCTTTGTACATTCATTAATATTAAATAACGCAATGAAATAGACTGACGCTTACTCTGTCAGTACAAACTGGTAAATGAACTTTTTTATACGTTTGTTCCGAAGAAAACTCAAGCATCCGTATATGAACGTTTTTGTATCATCAACGTTGGTGTCGATTCTTTCGATTGGTCAAAATAGACTACTGGTAAAAGCAAATGAAAATACAAATGCCAATATTTAATTTAACAAGCATTTATTAAATTTGAGCATTATACAAAGCAACCGCCATGGCCTAAAGCCACCCCCATGTGTCTGTAATATCGTGAGGGGGAGAGTAAATGAAAACGAGGCGGTCTCTCATTTGCAATCGCCTAGAGCCGCATTGAGTATTAATACGCCACTGCATGCACTACACTTACGGGACAAATGACATTAACATTCATGAACCCGAAATCACTAACAAACTCAATCATCTTATTGTCCGGATTTGGTGCCAATTAGCCTATCAGGCACACGAAATAAAGACTTTCGTCACTTCACGATGAAAGGGGCTTCGTTTTCAGGTAGAAACTGTATTGAAGAAGGGAATTTTAAACGTCGTAAAATGTTATGGCAAGCTTTCAATTTGAATAGGGACTACTCTGAAAAGTAATGTAATGACTTTCTTAATATTTATAATAAAATTGTGATATCCACGAGAGTATTTTATAAAATTCCGGAATGCACTTATATTTTATTTTGGGATTGTTGCCACCAGCGACAACGGCAACACATAAAACCGTTGCCCATGGAATTCTTACGACAATGTTCAACTAAGAATCACGTCTCCGAGGTAGCAAATCTGCAGACGCGACTTTCACATATAGAAGTATTGATGACCCCCATGCAAGAGACAAAAACATTGAATGGTGGTGTTTTAGAAATATTTTGCAACAAAACTGACTTCATTGTTTCAAAGTGAAACCAAATTAAGAAAATGCAATACTCTTATCCACTAGGAGAGATGGAAGCTGCACCACCGTATGCCACGTAAGGTCTCGAAATAATTGATTCTGATCGTGTATCAATGGGGCGGGGTGAGGGTGTCTGATGAACCCCATCATAGTTTTTCCCCTGAACCTTTGTTTAGGTAAGGAGTTACTATTTCAACGTTTAGGAATTTTATTATTATAACTATACATCCTTGACATTGAAAAGGTTTTTGATAAACTATGGCATATAGGATTACATTATTAGTTGCAGCCACTAGGTACATCACAATATCTGCACGATATTATTAAAAGTTTTCTTTCGAACCGACACTTCTATGTCAATGTTAATAATTTATTTCCGATTTATTCCCCAGTCCGCCTCCCCCTCCCCCCAGTTTTAGTGTTCTCCGAGTACCAGAATGGTATTGATTTGGGATTGTTAGAAGGAAATTTTAAAAAAATCAATTCTTTAATAGATATTGTACGTCTATCCAAATAACTTTTCTATTACTATAATTATCAAAACTTTAAAAATCTGTATCTCATTGTTATAGAAGAATACAGCCCTTTTACATCAAATATACCGCTAAGATATGATAAATAAAGCTACCTAGTAACTATACATCAGGGATGTACACTTACAAGGTCTCGAGGGTTTGATATAAAACCTTTAATGAGGTTGCGTGCCATATTTGCATTACTCGGTCGATCCACACCTGACTTCCCGGTAATGTTGATCTTGGCATTAAAATCGGGGGGGGGGGAGAATCATGCGTGATATCAGGCCGTACCTTGCAAAACAATGATACACATTGAGATAATTTGGAATTTATGAATTTACTAGAAAAAATCCTTAAATCTGAACTTCACCTATTTTTACATTAAAGGGGGTGTACACCCTGGCAGGTCGCGTGCGCTAGGTGCACAACGTTCTCGCCCGACATGGTTGCATGGGACTTTCACTTTTGACTAATAATCCTCCGCGGGCCACAATAAATGGCCGCTAGTTGGCCAAGCCTGCTGTATAATTATGCTGCTATAAAACATTTCTATTGATAAATTAGAGTAATAAATAGCACTACGAGTACAACCTAGGGCATGACAACACGTGTAAGTAAAGTTAGACCATATTTGTAAATAACCGAGTATTTTGAATTAGAATGTAGCTACAATTGATTGTTTTGCTTTGAATAACAAAAAAAATGTTAATATCCAATAAAGCGTTGATACACAAAGATGATACTAAAGAATATTAATGACATTATTTTAGTGTACATATCAAATTTGAATAATAAATAGTATTTCTTATAATTTTGCAATAAATAATGTATAATAATGGCTTAAAAGAGTAGAAAAAAATTTATGAAGAGGCATCTTACAATAAAAAATAACTCTCGGATTTGACACATTCATTCAAACCAAGCAAAAAATAAGCAAGACGAAAAACAAGTAATAAAATCGTTCTTCAGGACTTCACTGCCAGTGACTTACGAAACAAACACCTATGCTGCTTACGGAGAGTATGGCACCAACGGAGTCAGCTATTACCAGGATCCCTCGATGTATTATGGACAAATACCTGTGGAGCATTACAACCTTCAGGATAGCACGGCTCAAAGTAGTATTGTCTCGGAAAACTCAAACAGAGAATCGGAGAATTATGGGACTCCAGGAGGCGTCAATACGTACTACGCCAGTAACTACCAAACAGACCCTGCAGCGGGATTTTACTGGCCCTCCGCTACGGACAACCAAGGTAAAGTTATGCCTACCCTATCTTCTAGGATTAGGTCCAGGACCCATTCGCACGTCCTATAAAATGAGAAGGTCGGAGTGGGTTCGTACATAAACTGACCCACATGTCAGTACCCACATATCCGTTTTTATCAGCTGGAGGAAAACAAAGATTTTTGTAAATTCAAAATCCGTGACTTAGCAAAGAAGTCTTTCTACTTTCTACACACATTCTCTATTTCTAAGAATACGTTTTCACAGCGTTTCTCTCATAATGTTTGTTTTTAGGATACATTATAAGATCTTTATTTTGGATTTTTGAAATGAGGGTTGACACTACCTTCTCCCTTCCCCTTTAAATGACCATTTCTACTGACAGACTAACATCTACCTACTGACTCACTCAGTGGGTACCTTTGATCTCTCAGAATTTATTACTTCTTATACTTCATTTTTCGGGACACGTCTAGCGTCATTACATGGAAATTTAAAACTGACTTAAAATGTCTACAACAAACGAGACTACATGCAATCTGCGAACATTGCTGCTACATAAAGGTATGACGTGAATTTGGTTTTAAATAATAAATTTTGTTGTAACCTTAATATATAAACAGGTGTGCAATTGTATATTTTTGCAAATGCTTTTATTTTTTGCTGATATGTTATTGCATTCATGAGGGACTCGATATATATTGCGTCACCTGGATCGAAAGGATCGAGGTAACGAAGTAAATATGAAAGCAGTTGATACATGTTTTCTTACATGGAGGGAATTATGGGAGGGAAATATGAAAAGACAAACCAAGTCACGTTACCATCTAGTTAATTAATAAGTAAGTAAATCTAAATCAATATTATTAGGAAAAAATAAATTCTTGAAAGTACCATAGGCGTTAACTGGTTCTAATGATCTCGGGCGCCAAAAAGCTCTCGGACAAAGGCGCTCGGGTCTTTTGTCGCTTTATCTTTAGAATACGAACACGATTGAGCATGCGGAAAAAAATATGAGAGGACAACCACAAAATGTTGCCTCCAATTTGGTTACCTCACACTCTGGAGTTACCGGAAATGAAGCAGAAGAAACATGTAGGCGGCAGCATTTTGGCCAGATGGCGTTGGGTGACACAAATGGGGGTGGTTGAAGCGGTTGGAGAGTGCAGAGTGAGCGGAGTTGTAAGTAAATATCCAATCAACGACGGGGAACCAGGGAATTACAATGGTGGTCGTCAACTGTATGTAACGTTTGGCACAGGGGTGTAGAGGTGTGGTCTAAAAAATAACTGGCAAATGAAACAATTTTCATCCGTCATACTGTTTAATATTTAATGCTTTGTAATAATATGTCTTTATATACATGTTTGGTCGATAGTAAATCGATATATTTCACTAAAATTAAAAATAAGGAGAAGCTTAATGTAATAAACAGTACCTTTGTTAAAAAACTGAAAATACTTTTTTATATAGTAAAAGGAAAATTACCAATGAATAAAACAATACACCCTTTGGTATATAATACTGACAACCAAACACAAGAGAGTTCAAATAGTGATTAGGCAGATAAACTCGAACCTCGATCAGATTCCCCCCCCACACACACACACACATTTTGATCCCAATATCTCCCCTCACAATAGGGATTTTTTTTCTTTTTTGTTGAGTTTCCCTGACCAATTGAGCACATGCTGAGAAAACTCTTATTTTACCTTCTGGTCATAATTGCAGCTTCACTATTCTCGGGTTTTGTTGAGCTTCAGCTAGTTGTAGGAGTAGAGCCGGTGATTATTGTATTTAAACTTGTTTTCCTATTTTATCAAGTATCATTGGCTCAAGCTAATAAACCCGCGTACCTTGAAATATCGAAGTAGAGTAAGACGTAAGCACATAGCAATATTGCCATTAAATAATAAAGACAAACAGAAGCAGAAATGGACGGATTACTAAATAAAGAGTACGGCTTATGTCATATTTATGCTACACTCAATAACTTCAGAACTAAAGCAGATAGCGAAAAAACTTTTTTCAAAATGTTCTATTTTCTCGAATAACCGTGCGTTATAACAATATACCGGGATAATAGATAATCTCTATTTATTTATAAGTTTATTTTACCTGAATGTCTTCATGAAGATTGTTAAGTGATACGTTTGTTTCAAACTACACCTCTCTGCTGTCTTAAAACATATTGTTGCATTAAAGACATAACGCAACAATACAGACATTGGAGTACAACCTATAGTGAAGCTTCTTAGAGCAACACTTTCAATGTGCAACATCAAACATGCGTAAACAACCGCTTTAAATAGTAGCTGTCTAAAAAGGTCATTTAGTATAGTGTTTTTTTCTTTCTAAACAGAAAGATTACATTAGTACTGGAATGGATTTATTTATTGAGTTTCATTGTATTCCAGAAGTTACGCCAGCAACGACGCCCGCACAAATAACGTTATCTCCAGCAAGGCCCGTTCCAACGACGCCAGTACTAACGATGCCTTCAGTCTCATCACTTACAACTACTTTACCTCCGCGGCAAGCTCCCGAGTCGAGTAGGGTTCATTCACCGGAATCCGCCTTCTGCAGTTCACCTACGCTAACATCCCCCATACCCCGCAATCTTTATTACTCACCCAACCACTTTTTCCGGATGGTTGAGAACCTTAAAGATGAGAGTCAAGCACAGGACGACCAGGAATCGGAGAGTGGACATTCCTCAAGCGAGGACGAGATCATATTCGACTTGAAATCACAACGAAACAAGAAAGTAGGGGAATTGCTCAATGATAATGAAATAAAGCACAGGTTTAGCAAGGTATCTAACGACTGCACGTCTCTATTCAAGATTCTTGATAGACTCAACAACACGCGCGAAGATGAAATGTTGAGCCTGGCAACTCAGGAACGAACCATCAGCGAAAGTTTGACAAGCCTGAACCCTAAGAGATCCCAGGTAGAGTCCAAAGACGAAAAAATTCAGTATTACTCTCCGGTTGACGAGTCGAAGTATCCAAGTCATTACGAAAGTCCAGTATACTACAACGTCCCTCAATCTCATCAAGTGGAGTGTGAAAAACATTTAAAAAACGAAGCCACGAAAAATGTTTCGAAGTATTCCCATAATCCGAACGTTACGGAGAATCAGAAAGTTCAAGTCTCACATTCTTATAAACACTGTCTATCTCGTAAGAAAGAAATTGAAAAAACAAAGCGAAACACATCTACAGCCACTAGGGTACGAAAATCAAAAGAAAAAATGGAAGCACACAATATAAACAACTTATTGGAACTATACGAAAAAAATTGCATACATCAAATTGATCAAGATCCAAACTCGAAGCAGATGAATCTTCCTCTTTTCCAAGAAGTATACGACAAGATTCCGAAAGCAAAGGAAAAAGAAACTGCGAAGAAAGAGAGCGTCTCACTGGAAAAAATGTACCGTAACGACGCAGTGCCTTCCAACACTCAATTACGGGCAGAAGTTCGAGCAGTACTGAAGAAATTCAAATTGAAGGCAAAAGAGGTGTCCACAGACACCACCCACAAAAGAATCCGCCTTAGGAAAGGATCCGCGAAGAAAAGTGGGAGTAATTTACCTAAGTTACCAGTTTTACGTGAAATTCATCATATCAAGTTGCCAAAGAAAGTGTCAGGCCCAAAAGACGAGACCTTTTTGCCTCCAATCAGCGAGAAAGCACAGAAACTGCTCACAGTTGTAACCCCACGACAAAAAGCACAGAACACGGCAATGCAAATGAAGGTTGTTCTTTTGTTGAATCATATTTTTTAGATTAAAAGATAATGTAGTCACGATCTTAACACTGCTTTATATTTACACAGTTTTTGTGCGAAGTACAATGAAATCATGCTCATTCTCAAAACAATGATTTGGCTATTTGGAGTTTTCAGTAAAGTTTGTGTTGAAATATGAAATTGATACACTGTTTTTTTACAATATCAAATACGATTATGAATGTATTTGATATATCTGCCATTAACTTAATGTTAAACGCCTCTTAATGTTTCATGCCTCTTAATGTTTTATGTCGACTAAAATTGAGGTAATATTAATATTAAATGCTCCGATGACTAGACATAAATAAACGCACTGTCACCCCAAATACTTAACAATTAATAGGGGAAGGTGTTATACCTTGGGACAGTTAAAAAAATATTTTACCATTAGGATAAATTTTAAATATGGACGATTTACGGTCCATTAAAGAAATGCACTACATTTTTAAATTTATTATGTCATTTAAAATGGATGATATTAGTTTTTTTGCATACCCTTGCAAGTATTCCAAGGTACAGTACCATGCTGTTCCTTGGAATTCTCAATGTTGTACCTTGGACTTGGCGAAAAAATATAAAATATACTCTTAAAGAAGAAGATATTTTATTTATAATTTTATTAATAACTAAAAATAGTCATATATCCTTTTCTGGCAGAGTATTTTATTTTATAACTTAAATGTTAGCTGAGTTTATTTCCTAAAAAATTTAGAAATTATACAAATTACCTAAGAAGACGAGTTTATTTCCTCAGCTGCATATAGTAAACTAGCTTAGTCCATTGACATTTTGGCGTCAACAGCAACAATAAAATATGTGATAACGCCACCAGTATTTTTGATCAGCTCTCTAATAATTTAAGCCTTATTTGAACATATATAGAAAAATTTCCATTTAAAAAAATGGGATTCAGGAAATCCTGTTTATCTATTTGTCTATTTATAACCATTGTTACAAAGAAGATATTTATGTCTCTCCAAAATCACACAAAATACTTATACATGTCAGTGGAATGTTTAGATGTTACTTTTAAGTCTCTCGTCTTAATGTATTTGATGTAAATTACCCTTGAAAGACTAATTTTTGTCGAACAAGGATCAATAAATATTGTTTGAAAGGAAATCCTGTTTTTAAATCAGACGTGGAATAACTCTTATGTAGTAAAGTATAATACATAGCGTGTAGATAACATGTAATTATAACAAAGAAAAGCAAATCCAGAACATATGTGAATAATATAAAGACAATGTCCACAGAGAATATTGGCAGAAAAGCAGTAGGAGGACAAGGGCAGCAGAATGAATAATAACAACATATATATATATATATATATATATATATATATATATATATATATATATATATATATATATATATTGACTTATTATCAACTAGATGTCAGTGGAATGCAGTTTGTCCCAAGGTAAAACTGTCCGAAGGTACAACACTTTCCGTTAACATGAATATCTTCGTCATGAATAGCTTTCACACGTACATTTTTGAAACATTTGACTTTTTCATTCATATACATGTTGGAAGTAGCTGAGCAGAAAATATATCGGGTGATCTACTGTAAAATTTTAACGTCTTAATTTACAGAACTCAACACACTCCCTTAGAAAAGGAAAGGATTCTTCCCATTCCGAGTTACCGCAAGTGAAGAAACCGCTCACAAACGCCTCATCAGGTCTTCCTGCCAAAAAGGAAGCTCCACTTGCAAAGCTTCGTCCGTTGCAAAAGGAGAAGCACGTTCGCAGGAAACGCATTACTTCCGCCACTGGAGCTCGAACTGCAAGGAAACCTTTGCCGCCTATTGACACGAAACTTCAGAAACGACGCCCATTCAAATAAATATTTATAAGTAGAGGAAACGTGTATCATTTATACATTTTATCAGTATTTATTATTTATTTACATTTATTTCATTCATTCATTATTATCATTTACACATATTTCATTCATTCTTTATTTATTATCATTTACACATATTTCATTCATTCTTTATTTATTATCATTTATTCATTATTAACATTTACACATATTTCATTCTTTATTTATTTATAATCATTTATACATGTCATTCATTCATTCATTATTATCATTTACACATTTTTCATTCATTCTTTATTATTTTTTATATACATTAATAGTAAAGTGCGCCAGGAAAGTCTCTCCGCAGTGTCGCCATGTTGGTGAGAGTGCTAGCAACAGAAATTAGGTTAGTATCACGAGAACCAGGGAGAGCCGAGACGGTCCGAATGGCGCTGCATAAGCAACGGGAGGGGAAGGAGCGAGGTGACGGCACACACACGACACTAGCGCAGCGCACGGCAGCGAAGTCGAGGGCGGAAGCGGAGGTGGCTGTAGGCTTTGACCCGGGGCGGCGCGGAGATACTTTCCTGGCGCGCTGTATGTCTCCATTATATTGAAGACAATCAGGGTGTCAACTACTGTGGCCATTAGTCCCGTAAGTTTGGTGCATGTTATATCCCGAGCTGTGGCGTGTTGTGGAGGGTTGGACCAAGAAATCCGGCGCTAGCCTACGTACCGTCTTGCAAAGTCCCCTCCCTTTCAGGAAACTCCAACAGCAAGACAACGCCCCAGTCGGTACAAGACCTAAACCAGGAATCAACAGAATTTGCGGCTGCTCTAAGCTCGTTTGGTTTTCAACATGTGTGATAGTTTAGTGGATGTAACTATGTAAGAGTTAGTGGAAGTAATGGGTGAGAATAGGACAAGAAAGAGGAAGGAAAGATCGCGCTCTGTCGGCTTCTCTTTGTTCAGGTAGTGCTGGGGCATAACATAACAAACGGTCGAAATCATCGACAAAGCCACGAAAACGCCACGGTCACAGCCACGGCCACGGCCGGGAAACCGTACCAAGACCACAGGTCACAGAAAGAAGAGATGAAGTACGCAACGCTGTCAGTGTTACGGCGTGCGGTGTTATTGCTGTGATCAAATAAAACAAAGGTTCGCCGTGAGAGATTGCTGCTGACTGCCAGGAAAATAATAGGTGAATTTGCCGTGAATTTGAAAGACGTAACTCAACAAATGAAGGGGACGCGACCAATTAATAACTACTCTCATATTTTCTGAAATTGAGTTGCGTGTACTACTGAACTCTAGTGCATGCCTTCTGTACCACTGCTATCAATATTTGTAGAAATAGCCCACAGATTGTGCTTGAGTGTTCAATGAACGTTCTGTAAGAGGGCACTGTTCCACAAAATCAAAAAAAATCGACCTTTTCACCTATTCTATATTCATCCTCCTTTTATATTTTATTTATTCCGTAAATTTCAAAAAGGTATCGCAATCCATTAAGCTATTATATCGATCTTTTAAAATAGGTAGCGTGCCCATTGTCTACAATTTCCGCGAGAGAAGGAGCTAAGCGACATTCATGAGAGTCGTTAATAATACCAACAATAGCACCAGAACATCAGATGTTCTGTTACATCCCTTATTCAATCCACCAACCGAATTGTATTACTGACATTTTAAGTAAAGTTTTTGGAATATAATTATTAGACATTTGATGTTTAATACTGACGTCAATTTCACGGACTTTCAGAATCCCTTGTTTTGCAAGAGTGCCAATCGCTTTGAATATTCGACACTAATGTGCAATAATAATGGAAATGGTGTAAAATGCAATATATACGAGAATAGAAGCAACAAAATACGGCAGGAAATTTATATTAATCTTAACTCGTGTGAATTCAAATGTTTCAGGAATAAATTAACGTATATGTTTAGGATTTGTAGGTTATTTGTAGGATGAGACTACATTAATTTCACAAAAAAACTATTTATCACAGGTGGCTATAATTACACACATTTTGTATTACTAATAAAAACAAGTGTTGTTATAGTAAAATTGGGGGGGTTATATCGAGTTTATTCAGGTAGCAATACCTTTCTTTGAATAAATGTGTATATCACAAAATGACGTGATGCAATCAGATGTATTAGAAATTTGTATCTTGCAATTCATATGAAATCAAAACTCAAAAGAGAACGTATAAACATATTCATTAAAGACATGTAGGTATTGATAGTAGTTTTCTATTATATTTTTAACGTATTTTTTTTTCGATAGATCTGCACGCGAAAACTTATATTTTGAAGATACATTTCCTGTCGGCAACATTGATTACGTACTACGACTTTGAATTTCCCGTCTTGCTCACACTCTCTTTTAAATGCTTCCGCTGCCATGTTGTAGACCCCTAGCAACGAATGAGAGACAGAAAAAGGTCGTCAACAGTCCGCCCTGTGTTTCAAAAAATCTTTCTTCTATATCACGTTACTGAGCGCCAAGAATTTGAAAAATTGCACGTTCAACTCGACCATGCATTTATAGCATTTTCAGTCGTAATGTCCTTCTGATTTTGTTCTTTTAACCGTGTTTTAGGATATATTATATCCGAGAACAGCCCCTTAAAACCTCATGGATGTCACAATTAACGTTTAGTACAGAAATGGACCTATAATTGAATCGCTGCACTGGAAACCGAAATAATTTCTTGATGTAACTACTACATTAATGTAATTTTCTTGATGTAAATTTATTGATGTAACTAATACATTTGGTTAAGAGCCTGAGAAATTTCGGTTGTTGCCGGTATGAATTGGACTGACTTCCATTTCAAATTCATATACACACAGGTTTCAAAGTATACGGACAAAATTGGCAGTGTTCCAAAATTTTAAAATTCCAAGAATAACGGACAGAATTTACGTCTTACGCATACAACTACTTTTAGGTGGTTGCAAAGAGCCCATAAGAATTCTGGCTTTAATTGATTTTACGTAACAATGATAAGATCAATTTATCAATGGTCTCTGTAATACAGCGTCTCGCTGTGAATACTCGTGTGTACACACAAACTTTGGCGCACTTGCCGGCGCACATTGCCGTAAGATCTCATTCTGCTAGATGTCAGGGGAGTGGGGGAGTTGATATTTGATCTCGAGTACTATAAAATCACCGCGCGAAATCGCTTAGGGCGAAGCGCTCTTAATTCGCATTCGGGAGGCCCGAGTTCAATCCCCGTTCCGACCATCTTCACCAGGATTTTCATTCTTTCCCTCAGTCATCCAGGTGAATGCTGGGATGGTTATAATGAAAGGCCACGACCGCAAAACCGGCGTCGCTAGCCGAATTCGTTGACTACGCGAAGCCATAATGGTTACGAATTCGATACATCGCGGGTTGCTGGTTGGGTGACCGACCGGAAATCCCCGGATCTAACGCAGCCGAGGAGAATTGAATCGTTTATTTCAGAAACACGACAAATGCCAAATTCCTCATTTTGATGAAAACTGAGAAAAAGTCTCCCAATTTATCTGATTTCAAAATATTTTTATTCATTAAAGCAGTTGATAAATTAATATTTTTTATATAAATATGCAATAACCGATGTGTCTATCTTCTTGGAACAATAATCCACCGCTAATGAGTGTTTTAAATTTTGGCGTACGACGGGTTTCTGAAATGCTCTTAACGGGATAAACAATGGCTAAATACAAATACTATAAAATAAAATCGTACCTCTAATGCTGCAACAAATGCAAATACGTTCTATTGGACGAGACCAAACACTTTTTTAAATGCTGCAGTCATTTATTTATAATTTAACTATTATGGAAAATAAAAGAGAGTAGGGATTTCTGATTTCAAGAAGAGATGCGCACATTAACATTCCGTGGATTTCTTGGTTAATTCTTAAAGAAGTGATTAACAGATTTCCTCCAATGTCCTGTGAGGTAACCTTAATATTGTTCACAAGAGCAAGGTGTGTAAATTTTGTAATCCGCCGTGTGTGCTTACACAGAGTCTTTAAGACGAATTTGGATCCGTGTCTGACACAAAATCGTGTAGAAGTTTACATTGAAATAGGAACGAATTCACTGGGAGGCTAACACTAAATCTACGTCTGCAAGTCAGCGGCCAAGTTAGAATGACAGCAGCAAAATAATAGAGAAAGCAGGAAGGGTAAGATTGTAAATACAAACGGTTTATGGGAAAGCGGCGGCCTAACTCTGGGAATTTTTGTGCACGAACGATATTCTTTCTTTAGGACAGCATGTGGGGGAAAATGGTCCGGGCCGTTGCGGGTTTTTAAAAAGAAAGGAATTCTCACCAGTATCACATAGATGGGGTTCTCTCTTTCCCTCTCGCACTCTCTCTCTCTCTCTCTTTCTTCCCCCGTCCATCTATTTTTTCTTCCTCTCACTATCTTCTTATTCAACCCTCTCTCCTTCCGGTTCCTATTTAAAACAACATCCCGAAGGCGAATGAGGTCTTTGATTTGTACTCTATTCTCAATATTAATAATTTACCACATTATGATTCTCCTAATTTACTACGTATTCACCCTCGTCACGCTGCAAAGATCCCGGTGCATCATTTTTTCAATCTATTTTACTTTCCTTGACAATATTTACCGTCCTCAAGCTGTTCCAATGTCTGAAAATAAAAGATGAAGCAGAGGATTTTGGACACCAACTCAAGAGATGACCCACGTCCAGCTTCCGGTTTTTTTGGGCTGTGAACTTCAGGATCCTTAAATACCATGTAAACCAAGGGGCGCGCGATCATTCCTTTTCATCCTTTCTCCATTCACGTCCTTTGCGCAGGGTAATGGAATAGAATGAACCCTCATACCCATACAGCACAATCTGTAGCTTGCCATCTAAAAGCTATAACCGGCAAAGGTAGTTTAGGACATCTACTGATGTCACTGCAGTGCTTTTGACTGGCAGCTCTTAAGAGTTCGAGTCCGATGATGGCAGGAGTTTCGACATTGGTTTGTCTGTTGGATCGAATTCAACCGCTGTGTGAAGGAGACTTCTAGCGATCGGCTGCTCTGATCAGTAGTTTTTCCTTGGTTTCTCCGATAAATGCCTGGCGAATGCCGGTGCAATACCCTAATGAACATGCCACGGACGGCGCACGATCTTTCCTTCCTCTTCCTTGTCCTATCCTCACCCCATACATACATTCACATGCCCTACACTATCACAATTGTCGGGAACGTAAAGCTTGTCCCGGCTGGAACGGTGGCACGGTGGAGGGACATACTTGGTTGGGGAAATTCCCCAACCCGCAAGCCTTTGCGGATCTCACCATCGACCTGGGGAAGTTCACCACCACATCCCGCGATAAAAACATGCACTACACTTAAGTGACGAATGAACTGAGCAGTTGACGCGCCCGGAGTCACGAAATCAATGTTTAAATACGACCCCCCTACCCAGCGATCTCCAAAGACTCGAACAAGGGGAAAGACAGAGAGAAAGAGAACAGAAGGAATGAGTGAGTATTGATTCAGGACAGGTCAACCACTGAGGTCATTAGCCCCATAAGTGTAAAGCATGTTGTACCCAGAAAGTGGTGGCATTCCTTCCCCGCTAAAAGGTGAGATCTGGCGCCGACCAACATTTGCTGAACTTTGCCCGCACCAGATACCTCCGCCAGCAGGACAACGCTAGTCTGGGTTTAAGATGAGAAGAAGATCGGGCAAGGGCTGTAAGCAGATTGGTAGGATGCTGGTCCAGAATTTGCCAGCTATTTATCGAAGAAACCGAGGAACACAACCGATCTGAGCCGTCGGTCGTTGGAATTCGTCCCATCTAAGCCCCTAAGCTGGTCAGAAAAATCTATCACCGTCGAACTCGAAATCTACGTCCTCCCGGCCTACGATGCTGCAGATTCGTTGCCGCTGAACTATCACAGCCGGCGGAAAGAGAAATATATAAATATACACCGAGCGAAGTGGTTCAGTGCGTAGCGTGCTGGATTCGCAATTGGGAGGTCCGGGTTCGATTACCGGGCCGGCCTTCCTGCCTGGGGTTTCCGTTTTTTTTTCGGCCACAAGGCGAACCCTGGGATGGTTTCAAAATCCTACAAACACCTTCCACCTCCCATTACCTCACCTAACACCTCCTACCATTATTCTAGTCCTTTCACCCCTCATCATCACCCTATAGTAGTAATAATAATAATAATAATAATAATAATAATAATAATAATAATAATAATAATATCCCGCCTAATTGATATTCAAGGCTAACAACCTTGTCTTAACCAAGGGATGCAGCCAAAAAGCTGATACCCATAATTCCACACATTGATCTCTTCAGGATAGAATACAACTGGGCCTCGAAGAGAGAAATGTGTTGCGTGGTCAGCAGGGGCCCATACGCGATTGTTATTAATAATAATAATGTTAATAATAATAATTATTATTATTATTATTATTATTATTATTATTATTATTAAATGTATATACATAAGTGAGTGGGAGAAAGAGTTGGTGGAGGGGAATCAGAGGAAGAGATACATAAAGGCGAAAGTGAATATAGAGATGCACAGCCGAGTGCAGAAAGAGTACAGCTTAAGTTACATTCACATAAATTCATTTTCACGACTTGTTTATGGCTAACAGCAAATCCAGGGCAAGTTCTGTGACTATCAAATGGCAGAGCGTATTTTCGGAAGTGCTTCTTGCGACCTAGTCTTTCACCTAATCGCACAGTACCTGTGGACGAGGTCATTGACCGGTCACTGGCGCGGTCACAGCGAAGGACGCAGAAAGTAGCGGAGATTGTCTGCTTAGGCTGCGTTCTAGGGGACTCAAAACTTGGAGCAGAGACTATAGGAAGAAACTACAGGTCGCGGAAATAATGTCATGTTTTGAAATGATTTGTATGGTCTTCATAAAACAGAGTCAATAATATTTATAACAATTTTCAAACCCAAATGGAATCTTTTTCAAAAATCTATTGTCCACGCTTGTTGACACCACATCACAAACAAACAACATTTTGATAAAGCGTGGTATAAAAAACCTGGCCGTAATCATCTGGTAACCGGGAAATGAAGATTTTTCCAGTAAAATTCGTATTCTGAGGCCCAGATATAAAAGCTATCGATGATACAGAAAGGATCAGATTTCCTCGTGGTAAAGATTTCCACGTTCGTTGATGTGGACTGGCATTGCGGTCTTGCCCCATCCTCTTGCCAGCTGCCATCTACCGCCGCCCAAAGTACTTTTTTTTTACATTTTCTCAAATCTTCGGTTTCGTAGTATAGTAGATATTAATTTAATAATTTTAAAGAAGAGTAAAAAACCTCGTCCTAAATAGCAATTTTCATTGGAAAATTATGAGCCGTTTCTAAGAAAATGCCGTTTAAGCGATACTGTAAATCCAAAATTTAAAGCTCTTTTTCACAGAAACTTTGTGTATTCGAAAAATTTCATTTTAAGTCATTTGAAGCACTTTAACTCACAAATGTAAAATCGCTGGAAATGTGCATATTAACAGCGAGAGAGATATTTAGAAAATTTATATTCGTGTATTATTTGGAATAACAAAAGAATACAGAAAAATTAAATTGACGTCATATCAAACAGTGAAATTAGCACTATCCGTTGGAAATGTATGATGAAAGAATTTGGAGTCACTTTTGAGAAAATAGCGTTTGAGCGTTTCTGAATATGCGGAATTTTGAGCTCATTTCCCCAGAAATCTGTTGAGTTTTCGAGAAACGTATATTATCATCAGCAATGTAATCATAAATGCAATAATGTGAACAAATCGTCGCTAATGTAAATACTAGCAATGTGAGAACGAAGTAAAAAAATACATATTTGTAATTTTTGAAAAAACGAAAGAATAGAGCAATATTGCATTTATGTCATCTTATAGAGTACTTTTGGTACTATTCCTACGAAAAGTTTAAAGAAAAAACTTAGAGCCACTTTTGAAAAAAGTTTTTATTTTTTAATAATGCAGATATTGCTCGCAATATTTACCAAAAACGTAAAAATGTTTCAAAAAATGTATACGACCTTAATGAAAGAACTAACTAGGGAGAAAAATTTACTTGAAAGAAAAATCTATCATTTCAATTTTACAGTTGGAGGTAGATGCCTTTAATTTTGTAGTTGTAGAAACGAACAAAAATCATACTTTTGAAAGTTTCGAAAATTCAGAGTTCACCGTGAAAATCGGACTTATGCCGCACTTAATGTCAAATGTCAGAGATTAATTTTAGTGAATAAAGTGGTTCAGGTGAGGAATGTTGAAAGAATAATACAGAATGTTTTCTTCGTAGTTTACTACTACCGTAGTGAATGTGTTTCAAGTGCATTAGTTCGAATTGTTTTACAACTGAAACGGTTCGTTTTAAACCTGACTGGGGGATTTTGGGACGGCAAAAAATTCTCATTGTGGCATGTCACGCTTGTTACATGGAAAAGAACCCAGTCACAGCAACATTAAACTTTTTCAAATCCCCGTCAGATGCTATAAGCAGACGCTTAAATAAGGAAAACCGCAAATAAGCTGTAAATATAACTGAGATTGTCGTTGAGTCGGTCCCAGCAGCGTACATGGGAGTCAGTAAAAGAGTAATTGGAAACATGTAGTGCCAAATTCAAAACTGATCAACAATTCATTACGTCGATGGTGGGCAAATGACACGTTTCCAGGTTGTTGACATTGTCCAATAACAACTTTCATACATTATAATTTACATCTGCTTTCAACCGTTTAATTTGAAACAGAAAGACGGGCATAGATCCAGCCTTCGCCTTCTACTTCTCCTCGAATATTCTTAAGTACCGCCTTATGTGAGTGGGAATAACGTAGTACTCGTACATACGAGGCTCAATTTTATGGTTCAATGCACATAACTAGGGACTAATACACTTTCCGAAATTAAGAAAATCTCATGAATGTCGTGCTGTCAGTTGGATAAGACCATGTGATTTGGTGCGAAGTTGCAAATGCTAGTGCACTAATGTTATATTAACAGTCTAAATTTCACCGAAAAAAATATTAAGGACTTTTTTTTCGTTTGGCTGAAGTGAAAATGTATCAAATTACTGTAACTGAATTTCACACAATATTACATCACGTTTGTGACAGTTTGGCCTCTTAAGTAAAATATTTACTGGTGAAGTTATCTTGAACGGAAAAACTGGAGGGGGTATTACGTGGGAATCATAATGTTACTTGTTCAACGTGAGCGGAGCGAAAAATAAGAGTTACAATAGAGTTCAATAACACGAGACGTAGTAGATAAATACGTCTGCTGATAGCGACAGAACCACGCACAAAGGGAAGTGTTGCCACAAAACAGACAACGAGTAGGTTCTTGACCCGACCTGTACAGGCTGCAGAAAAGTGAAAGTTCCCGAGCGGTGCGAGGAATGCACAGTGGGGGAAGCGGCCTATTATGAAGGAGCTTATAAACTGATCGGTGATTCATGATCAGCAGATTTGACTCTGCAGAAGAATTGGTCTGTAAGGAAGCACGAGTTTAAGGAGGGACTTTGGTGCTTGTGTTAATTACAGAGCGCAGCGTGAGCGAGGGAGAAGGGAGCGGTGACAGCGGGAGTGGGGACAGCGGGAGCGGGGACAGCGGGAGCGGTGGCAGGGACACAGGGAGCGAAGAAGGTGGGAGTGGAGACGGCGGGAGCGAGGTCGACAGGAGCGGGCCCGGGGGAACTGGGCCGGAATACTAAAGGGATCGGTTACGAGGGCGGTGGGGAGCGGGCACCGCGGGAGGTCGACGAGCGCAGCGAAGAATGCGGGAGCGGGCATGACGGTTGCGGGGTCGGCGGGTGCGGGACGGTGGCGCGGGGAAGGCGGGAACGGGGCCGGCGGGAGCGGGTTTGGAGGGTGTAGGAACAGTGGATTCGGAGACGGAGGAAGAGGGGCCGGAGGAAGGCCAAAAGAGCGAGGGAGGCAGGAGCGGGGATGAGGAGAGCGGCGACGGCGGGAGCAGGGACGGCAGGAGTGGTGACGATGGGAGTGGAGACGGCGGGGTTTGGGATGGCGGGAGCGGGGCGGCGGGAGGACGACCGAACCGACGAGTAAAAGAAGGAAAAACACAATTTTTCAAGTACGTACTGCGCATTATACTTGTTATCATGTTTGTTTTGGTTTATTTGCCTACATTGTGAGAATCTGAATGAATAATCTATGCTCTACAGGTTTCCTCTGAATGACGAAGAGAAGCTGAAAATGTGTATTATTGCTGTGAAGAAGAAGGATTTTGTTCCTACCAAAAACACCTGAATTTGCAGTGATGATTTTAAAGAAGATAACTATTTATGTATGCCCAATATTAATGTACCACGACTGAAGAGTGTAGCCGTGCCATCTGTTTTTCAATTTCTGGAGCACATGAAGAAAAAACCTCCAATTCGGAGAAACCTGCACAAAAGACCCGATGAAGCTGTGGAAGAAAACGTCATTCCTGTGAAAAAAGCTACTGTTTCTAGTCGTACCAAATTGCGAAGGAAGATAAAACCTCTTACACTGAAGTTACGCAGAAGAGAGAAAAAAATTGTGTCTCTAACAGATTTACGAGTACATTTAAGAAATAAGCAATTAATAGACAAATATGTGAATAGCATAATTGAGAATGAATTTGATGGGACAACAGCAATAGTTTTTGAAAATGAGCTGAAGAACCACAATAGAAAATATAATGGGAGGAAATATTCGATGGTGTAAATCAAAAATGCACATCATATCGACATTTCCTCATGTCTGATTTTGACCACTCTGCACGTTCTAATCCCATACGTAGTCTTCCTTCATTGCTCATTCCAAAGTCCCTAATACCTTCTTTCCATAAAGTGATGAAAGTGTTCTCCGTGTTCCTCGCTTACACCTTCCAAATTTTATCTAAAGAAATTTATATGAGATAACCAATGCATTTTTACTGACATTCTCCATCCAAGCAAATGACACTTCGTAGCAAATTCTATGTCAGTTGCATATAATTCTCACTTCTTTTGTTTCTCACAAAATCTTGCACTACTTTTCTGAAAGCATCTCAAGCATTATGTTCATCAAGAGGCATTTCGATTGCAAGAGCTGCAGATTGCAACATCAGTCGAATCTGAGGTATACTAAAAATTCCACCTGTAACTTTTGTTTCTGATAATTTGGGGAATATTAGTTTGATGGTGCTCAAATACACACTGTTGCTATCCAATGCTTTGATAAATTATTTAACAACCTCGAGTTTAATATGTGACGGAAAAATAATATTTTCTCTGGACACAATGTTCAATTTTTAAGTACGTGAGTGCACCTTGAAACATTCTGCTCTTGTTAACTTTTCCAAGAGTAGCTTGGCATTTTCGTTAGCCTCTTTCTTGCGAACTGAAGTTGAAGGAAACTTACTTCCATTGTGCAGTAAGACAGCTTTAGGACTTGTGGCTGAGCTATCTATAAAACGACATCAATAGTCTGGTTCATGAGGACACTCAATTGGTTTAACGACTCTGTTAACACCATCACAAAGTCAAACATTTTCGTACATTTGATAGAAGTACGCAAAGTTCTTACGCCTTGCCTTAAATAGTGTTGTTTTGTAATATTTAACATGCTAATTGTATTTGTTAAGACAGAAATCAAGGATTTCAGCTTTTGATTTCGTTAGTTGCAACTCTCATATAAGGTAACCTAATCTTTCTTTTTACTAAAGAGCTGGTGTTCTGTAATAATCTGCAAGTTAAATAACTGATATTTCTTTAATTTTCCATTTCTTCTTCCCATACGGTCTGTTTTGGAGGCGAAGGAATTTGTAGCTCTTCACTATGACACATTGTAGCAATACATGACGATATGCTAGGACAGAGTTTTCTTCTGTTCTTAAAACTTTGGTAATGTGTAAAGTTTACCAAGGATAACATTTGTTATGATGATTTGATGGCCTCCAGTTCCGGGGATTTGCAAATGACTTACACTTTCTTGAAGAATATAGCCAACCTTTCAATGTAGATCGGCAGCTGCCACAAACACGTGGGGAGCCCATGAAACATCCTGGTTTTGAACATGTACACTGAAGTAAGATAAGCAAGATACGCCTCACAGAACTTTGTCCCGGGCACGATTTTATGTTTTACTAATAGAATCGGCAATAGTTTGCTATTGCAATGTATTACACTTCACGTGCTATTGGCCATGTGATTGTCAATCACGTTTTACGCTACGCTCTGTAAAAAATTTAATAGAAAAAAGACTTTCTCGCGAGTGTGATTCCGTCTCTCTCTTCGTGTCTTTCCGAATCTCTCCCTGTCTCTCTCTCTGTTTCTTCGACTCTCTGTTTCTGTTTGTTTCTCTCTCTGCGTCTCTATATTCCTCTGACTCTGTATCTGTCGCGGGAGAAATTTCACAATCGCAGTGGCAGAATACGCAATGAAGGCGCCATCATCTAGCGTCTGAATCGCACTTCAGTGTGCAGTAGGCTGCGTAGAGAGCGCCGTTGGTAAATCGCGCTCATCAGGGTCCATTAGTCTACATACAATCATCATCAACGCGCGTGCATGTGCGCAGGCATATGCACATTCCCATCGCGTTACGCCTACATTCTTTCCAGAAGTGCAAGAAATAAGTAGACAAAGTTTTTATCTCAATCGGTATGGCAGCGCATTAAGCACGAACCAAAACAAACAAACAAACATTGTCCTTTATGATTTATTTGTTTAGCGCCGAGGTAATGTCAACAAACAAAACAAAAATAATCTGCTGGCAATTTACTTACAATCTTACAAGATTACAATCTTTGGATGCTGACGTCACTCAATAGAAGAACAACCTTTGTACTTATACAATTGCGGATCTGCAACAAACGTAGGGAATTAAACACATTGTGATTAAATATATCGGTGTATACTTGTTAAATGAGGCTATATATTGAAACCTTCTACCTTGCTACTAATACAGTTGGACTTCACATCCCTGCCATCCACCACTATCTCTTGGAACTATGACGATTGCCTGAAAAGCAGAAGAAAATCAAATTACCTAACAATAGATAAAATATCGAAAATTTTCGACAATAATCATCAAGAAAGTTGCATAAACAATTTATTGTTATATTAAGTTGTTAATCTGACGTGTCGCGAGCGTCTCGTAAGTATAGCGTAGTTACGTTACTTTGTCGTAGTATCTATACATTTCTCATGGCCGCGTGCTGTGAAACCTAAACTGTTTTCTGAACAGGGTTGCTACATCTAAATATTTACGAACTATTTACAAAAAGATTTCTCCTGGTTTTGCGCCACATCGAATTTGCCGTCTCTTCGTCTCTTCAAGACGCTAATATTTCAATTTTAATTAATATATTTATTAATTAATATTAATAAATAACCCTGCACATCTCATTTTTTACTTATGCACAAATGGGCCGAGTTTTATGTAGCTAACTCCAGGTGAGTGAATTCGAATCAATTGATCACTCTAAATCACATTTTTTGGAAAGTGAAAAATTAATGAGAATCTCAGATACTGAGAATTCCAGTATGCACCAACAAAATAACACTTTTCACATTCTAACATTCACTCACTAATCTTCAAGTTTCTATATATTAAAATAGTTACGATAAATGTAATAATTAAGCATGAAAATAAAACAATCTAAAAAATAGAGGGTAAATTCTTCAATGATCAGCTAAGAAAACACATTCTTTCTCTCTATGAAGGAACGCCGGGACATACTTTGAAAAACCCTTGAATGACAACGTTTCTTGGCGAGGGTTTGACTGCGAGGGCGGGTGGACAGGCGGCGGGCGACGACGGCGGGCGGGGGCGGAGGGGGGAGAGTAGCGCAAGCCAATGTCAATGGCAGTCCATTTTAACCCTTGGCAACTTCTCGTAGCGGCATTGTGCATCTGTACGTAACGACACTAGCCTCTCCACTCCTTTTCTTTAGCGTATCAGTTGGCCAGCAGCATACGCTGTCACTTCTACTCGCGGATTTCGTTTATGCTTATATTAAATTCCACATACTCTAGTCCTTCTCTCACATGTGTATATATATATGTATATATATATATATAATTGTTTACTGGCATTAAATAAATAAATATTCTACGTCCTCGTTTCCCAACAGCACTGCTTTCTGTTTTACAGTCAAACTAGTTAAGTATGAATTGAAAACAGTGGTAAATTTTGAGTCTCCGAATATCTAGTATGTTATGTAGGTATTAATGTACTTGCATCAGAGCTAATAGAGTTTACAATACATTTTTTTAATTGAGGTGTTTGATTAATTTTTAAAGGTTAAGCCTATGTACGATATCTGGAAAACTAAATCTTTGTATTTAGATTTCTATAGTCTCGGCTATTGTCGAGTAAATAATTTGGATGATGTTCTAAGCATTTTTGAAATTTTTGGTAGCGCATTTCGAAGTCTCCTCAATTACTAGTATTTCATTCCGATTTCATTCCGAAACCTCCATTTTTGCAACTTAAAATACCGAGAGGTGTCATCGACTAGTTCGTCAGCTATGTCGATTTCAGTCGCTGTCTGGAGGAGAATAATTCTCCTCCACATATATAATTATTATGTCTGGCGTCGGATATAATTATTATCGTGGCCGGCCGCTCTGATCAATAGTTTTCGGTAGTTTCTCCGAGGAACACCAGGTGTATGCCGAGGTAGTAACCTATCAACTGAGCCACGCGCGATTATTTCTTCCTCTTCCATGTCCTAACCTCACCCTTTACTTGCACATTTACTCTCACATTCACTGCACTATCACACTGCCGGAAGACCCGTCGGGAGCTTGGAGTTTGTACCGGCTGGGACGGAGTGGGAGATACCTAGTCGGGGAAATCCCAGCTAGCCGACGGTAGAGCCGCGTCGGATATCACCATCCATTGGGGGAAGATCACCGCCACCTCCCGAGGAAAACTACACTACAATTACGGGACAGCAGTTGGCGCGCCCGGAATCAGTAACAATCAATCCATCAAGCAACTTAACTTCTAGGGCAGGGGTCTAATTGTCTCCATAATTTTTATGTAATTACCTATTAGACTGTTGATTTCATTCCAATAACGTTATTAATTTTTAAATTAACATTTTCGCAAAAGAAACTTATTTTCAAGTCCCTGCTTTTCCTCCCTTCACAGATTTAACTTAAAGTTCAGCAAACCTGCCTGAAAGACAAAACGCACTGACCGCAACGACATTAATAGCAAGTTCTTAATATTAGGATTTCAGAGCGCACAAAATACCAAATTCATCAATTTCACCACACGAATGTTCAAACTATGCTGCTTATTATCCATGTCAAATGGAACATGAACGAAGCATATCTAAAAACACGTGTAACTGTGAAGAAATAATACATAAAAACTTGTCGTATGCAGAATACATATCTTTTTTAAAATAGGAAAATTACTGAAAGAGTTGAAAAATATACGACTGTACCAATAAGTACTTTTATTTTAAAAAAAGCAAAAACGAAGATAGAACAAACCAAATCTCTGGCGGCTATGGTCGCGGTAAAGAGTGCAGACCCAAATGGCGCCGACGGGTGCCAAGTGGTGCATTCCAAAACATAGCGAGGGGGGGGGGGCAAGTAGCAGCCCATTTTAAACGCTGGCGACGTTCCCTTTGCAAACTGTAAACCACACAACCAGGGGGGGGGAGGCGTCTACACCTCACAACCATTGCTCGCGGAAGACATGTAGGAAATATGGAGCAGGGAAATACAGAACATCCCATATTTGGGGTTAAACCCTCATTGAAATACAATAAAATTATTCACCAGTTAAGGGAAAATCAACTTGACAAATTAATACTAAACACTAAGAATCAAATGATAAATATCTTTACATGAAATCTATGTTACTTGAATCTGAGGTCTCCATGAATGACCATGTTGCTGGAAAGCTACCAAAAATACATAAAAAAGTACAGTCCATAATTCAGAATTTCATATCCGAACATTATTTAAATTATAATTTTTCATATTTACACACATTCTAAAGGAATTTAGAACCAATTTCTGCTACATTGTTGAACGGGGCCTTAAAACCGCCAATAAAACAATTGTTTACACAATTTCCGATTGCTCTACAGCTCAGTTTTGATCTCGGTCCACTCGCATTATCAACTACCCCCAACAGTCCATTTCCTAGCGACAATCACAGAGAACCTCTGCCATTACCACTACTACTCAAAAGTACCATCCACAACTCCGCCGCCGCCATCGCCGCCACCGCGACCACATCCACCGCCGCCACTTCCGCTGCCGCCGCCTCCGCCATTGATGCCACCACAGCCACCGCCACCACCGCCATCACAGCCGCCACCACTGTCACCACCACCGCCACCGCAGCCCCAACCCCGCCGCCGCCGCCGCCGCCGCCACCCCTATTGTCGCTGTGCATTCCTCACAGCCCCTTCTGCTGGTTGTTTATTTTCGATCCCCCTCTTCTGCCACAGCCGCCGCCCGCTTCCCAAGGGCATCGCCGCCCTTGCCGTGAATGGACCAGCCCCCTCCACAGATCATCCTTTGTAAACTTCTGCAGCCTCCACCGCCATCACCACCACCGCACCTTCATCTCCGCCACTACTACCTCCACCACCAAAACCGGCACCGTCACCGCACACTGCCCCTACCATTTATCACTGCGCCGGTACCCTAGCAACTACCACCAACCGATCATTACCTATCAGCCATCGCAGATAACCACTGCCATCACCAATACCATCCAAAAATGCAATCAACAACTCCGTTGCCACCGCCACCGGCACTTGCCTCTCCACCACCGCCACCATCTATCACTGCACCGGTAGCCGGTGCCTCCCTATCACCTCCGTATATCCTACGTCATTGTCCTTTCTCTACCGACAACGTTGTCAGTCTCCACTGCCATTACCGCTAAGGTCATCTCCGCACAACTCTGCTCTGCCACCCCAATCGATCAATGCTTCTTAAGACAGCATTTATATTCAGCGACACCGCAGCCAATGCTGCCAGAAACACTGCCACAACGCCACTACCCCAACCATGGTCATCGACACCCACTCCGACCCCGTCTCCTTCTTTTCACCGTCTCCGACACTGCCATCGGCACCGTTATTGCCACCGCCACCTCTTCTTCCACCACCGCCGCCATCTCCCTTGCTACCGTCAGCGAAACCGACACTGCTATTGCTGCTGACACCGCCGCCGTTGCTACCATTACCGCCCCCATTGCCACCGTCGCCACCGCCTCCACGGCCCCTCGGGCCCTCTCGCAGATCGTCTGTCAGCGTCCCCTTTCACCGCCTCCGCCCCGCGGTACCACGGCCCGCCCGGCCCCCTCCGCAGATCGTCCGCCTTCGTCCTCTTTCGCCGCCGACGCCGCCGCCACCGCCGACGCCGACGCCCGTGCGCGCACGGGGCTCCGAGCGCAGTGCGCAGCTGGCTGATCAGCTGAGCGGTGCAGCAGCCGGTGCCAGGGGCTCCAGAAGCCGCGTCGCGACGCCGGGACTCGCGCAGTGCAGTCAGATCGTGCGCTCTCTGTCTCAGAGAAAGCGCGTGGCCCCCAGGCCCTCTGGAAGCTAGCAGGTCGAGCAAGGTACGTGGACACTGGGAAGCCCTGGCAGTGCGATGCCTTACAACCACTCTTTCACGTCCGCGGACTTCTGTTGCTTTCTAAATCAAACTGCCGATGAACTGATGTCACTCATAACGAGTGGCGGCTCTGAACCAAGACTTCACAGACATCTATTCTTGTACAAAAAATGTAGTTTAGCCCAATGCCAGGTCTAACCATTGTTGTGTATTTATATGAAAAACCTGCTTATTATTGAGGTTCATGAATCAACAAATATAATCAACATATTATGATAAAAATATAATATTCAAATCTTCATAGATTAGGCGTCGTCTGGTCGGCTTTACATACCTCTTTCCTAGTCTTCCTTGGCCTTCTGAATCACTCCAATCTCTTGGTTTATGTTGAAAGGTTTACTTCTCAAAAAGGGAGTTCTCCAAGATGTAGTCACATATTTCTGCATTCCACCAATCTTTCATTGAAGCCCGAATTTCAGGACTTCTGCTACATCTTCATTTGCAAGTCTATTTTTTCTAACCTTTCTTTCTTAGAAACTTCATTTTACACTCTCTAATTGTGTGAATGAAGTGTGTTTAGGGACCCAACTCTCACTTTGTGGAGGACGAGGACGGCCATAATGTTCTTGTGTATTTTCTTGTTTCATTTTTTAATGACCTGGGGATTCTGCGAGATATTAATTGAAAATTTGATACTAGTTATTGGTATCATCTTCACGTCCTATTTCACATCCTAAACAATTGAAGAAATGATTTTTTTAATATTAAATTTAGATCGCATAAGAAGCAACATATTAGCGATCGCTATTATTTAAGAATTGGTAACGTTGTGCGATATGCCTATTGTTTACGTTGTGTACAACACTAAATATACAACATTATATAAACATAATGGTAGTGATTCGTGAAAAATATAATAACAACATTTAAAATAAAACATTACAATGATTAAATTCGTTAAATGATTAGTTATTCCGGCGCATCAACTTCTAAGGTTATTAATCCCGTACGAGTAGTGAATGTTTTTATCGTGGAAGGTAGCAGTGATCTTTCCCCACTTGATGAGAGATCTGGCGCCGAACTACCCGTATGCTTGTTTTCCCCAACCTTGTATCTCCCACCAGCGGGACACCACCCCAGTCAGGACAAGCTCTTACGATCCCGACGTGTGTGGTAATGTAGTACATGTTTGTGTGTGTGTGTGTGTAAGGGGTGACGATAAGACAAGGAAGAGGAAGGGAAGATCACGCGCGGTCCGTGGCTCGTTTGTTAGGGCACTGCTCCGGCATTCGCTTAGAACAGTTCGGAGAAACCACGGAAAACTACCGGTAAGAGCAGCCGGCCGCTAGAATTCTTCTCGAGTCAGCGGCTTAAACCTACCTAGCTATGAAGCTAATATCGAAAATCCTGCCAGGGACTCGAAACCTAGACCTCCCGGTCAGAGGCGCTACAGGGGCTTCAATATTGATTCCATGAGCCATCTAAACCGGTAAATTGATTTAATTCATTATCTATAAAACTAGATACAAGATGCCGATCCGGTGGCCGAGATCGCTAAGGCAGTAGTGCCGTAGCGAATCTCGCACCGAAAGATCGCGGGTTCGAGTCCCGCCTCGGGCATGGTTGTATTGTGTTTGTCCTTTCACCCCCTATCATCCGTATATGGAACTTCCGTATATGGAAGATAGGACCGAAGAAGAAGATACAAGATTCTTAAATCCAATTATTATAAGGCTATTAATGTATGTCTTATAAGGTGTTAAGGCGTATTGTAAAACTGAAGAGGCACCCATGTGCTTCGAACTGAGTGAAGACGCTTAAACATTACGGGACGTATTTAATTACAATGTCCACGTGTCCAACAAATGAGTGCCCCAGCCAATGAATACAGAAAAGGCAAGCGCGCGGGAAAATTTAAATTCAGTGGAAACACGAACAAGATCGGAGAATCTTAATCGGCGAAGACAGATTGAATTATGAAAAACGCCAATATTACAAAGAATGCTACAATATAACTCGAAAGATGGACGACTGTCTCTCCTTGCCACAGACGCCACAGCTCATTTCCGAATATTAATTTGAAATCTGCGCCTGAGGTATAAACGATGCCGCCGCTACAATAGTCGCTTACGTTCTTGTGAAAAATGGCACCATGTCATTCCACCAAATATCTAATAATGTATTGTTTTTCAGCAACTTAAAGAGTGTGTTTGTTTGTCAGCAACTAAGTCATCCATAACTATCTTTTGATGGAAGACACGGTAATTCATATCACACCAACATTAGCAAATACATTTTACTGCAATCTTCCCCTCGTTTCGTGTGTAAGATTCCACAACCTTCGTCGTGTCCCAACTCTTCCTCGCCTATGCAACCCCTTTCTGTTACACATATTACTTTTCGTAATATTGTGTTGTTTATACGTCGAACAGGAACGTGCGACTGACTTCCTTCATGGATTGAACAATTCACCGTCCTTTGAAAACAATGGAAGAATATAAGTTGTATCTAAAGATAGCGATTTTTTTATTGAATTGCCTTGGGTCAGTTAGACCTTTGGCAGCAGACGATGAGCATATTGAGCAAATTTAGAAAAGGAGTAGCATTATAAATGCATCCCACGCATCAAGAAAAAAATTCAAATAGTTAAAAAATATTCTAAAGGGAATCATGGAGATTCGAAGAATTGTTTTGTAAATTTGCGTTTTAGTCGATTACATACAACAGAAAATCATGCGTAATTATGAAACGTGAAATGTTATCTTCGTGCTTTTGATTTGACAGCTTGTGCTAGTCACTATTTTACTCGGCTTAATATCAAGAATAATGATGAAATGTCATGGTACTATCGCGGCTTTAAAGAACTAACCAGTATTTGACAGCTTGTGCTAGTCACTATTTTACGCGGCTTAATATCAAGAATAATGATGAAATGTCATGATACTATCGCGGCTTTAAAGAACTAACCAGTAGTCATCACGTTAAATGAAGCTAATAATAGTCGATAATGGAGTACGAGTATTCTCAAGTTCTGGAAATTTTAAACCGTGATCTCTTGAGTGCGCATTTTCGAATTGTCTTACTCATAAAACTGGTTGCGATATCGATACTTTTGAATGATTACTGGTTCTTTGATTCTTCGGAATCAAAGTCCATTGAGTATCAAAAAGTTCACATTGAAAAGGTTTGCATAAAAAACATTAAACCATCATTTTAGTATTACATAAAGTAGCTGGAGAGTGATTCTCCTGCTCTCTGGATAAAGACTTGGAATAGCAATAGTGCCTTGCACATTGAACAACATTGTGTATTACAATGTTCCATAAAAGGTATACCTAACAGACGCAAATAGAGGACGGAGTGATAGAGATCAGCAAGAGGAAAATCATTGTAAACATTTTTGAAAAAGTCTTTGAAGTGATATAATTTTCAGTTCTATCAAAGTTATTATCAAAATTTGAATTTTTTTATCCCTTTGTGATGTACATCTTATTTTTATACCAAAAATAAACACTTAATTCTACTTGTAGTAAAACGTAGAAAACATTTACATTGTCACAATTGCTCGTCACCATTTACCGAGGTGCGTCCATCAATAATTTGCATATACGATGTTGTAAGAGATACGTACAAATGAGTAATTCTTAACCGACAATATATCCCCTGACAACGATAAAAAGTATTGCTTGTAAGAAATAATGTAACTTCTATCTTTATGAGTGTTGTTGAAAAACTTCCTAGGGCAACGATTTACTCCAAGTTATTTGTCAGTGTGCAGGTGAGGTAATATTTACATAGATGCCTCTAGTCAACAAGAAAGTAAAAGTTATATTTCACATTTCATCACAAATTGCTCAGGTGAAAGTACACATTTGACGGTGTAACTATGTTTCTTTCCACGAAGTGGTATGGAACTAGTTACCACATGATACGAACTGACGATTTACACTGACAAATGTCCAAGTAGTTGATATATTTCTTACTCGTTCAATCAAAGAATTAGGTAGACAATAATTACATCAAATTTAAAATAATGATTATGATCAACTTTATAGAATCTCTTTTCAAAGTATGTTAAAGAAATATATAACTTTTGAACCTACAGAAGAAAATAGTGCTAATCTAAAGATATGGTGCAAAGTAAACCACGTGTATTGTTCTGCTACCCAGGGGCTACTCGGTGTGTAAACGCGATGTCCGATATATAATAAGTAGATTCAGCAACTTCATAGTGTTGCTTACATGGGTTATCCTGAATGAACATCTTTAGATAAATTTAAATAAAACCATAAAGAACTAAGAGATACATCAAATATAACACAATTATGAGTATATTAAATGTATGTTTATTTCAAGTATTTGTGGGAAAGTATAATTCCCCTGTAGACACAGAAGAAGAAGAGGACGAGAAGAAGAAGAAAGAAGAAGAAGAAGAGGAGGAAGATGAAGAGGAGGAAGAAGAAGAGGACGAGGAAGAAGAAGAGGAGGAAGAAGAAGAAGAGGACGAGGAAGAGGAAAATCACGCAACAACGCATAACTGTCAAGCAGATTAAGACCAGATAATGTACCTCTCTCCTACATTTCGTTACCACCTCCCAGTTGAAAAATTTCTGCATAAAACACCGCTAGAAACACTCTTCGCGCAGGTCTGTCAAGCGGGGGTCGCGGGCGGTTCCCCTCCGTGCGAACGGATAAATAAGCCACGCTGCCACTACGCCGCCGCCGATCCTGTCGCCCGCCCGCGCTCGCGCCTGCGCCCGCGCCCGCGCCCGCGCCACGGGGGCAAAGCTCCCGCGACGGGGCGCTTACGTAAGCGGCGAGGGCGGCGGCGGTGGCGACGGCTTCCGAGCTGCACTTCACCAGCACGCAGCGGCGCGCGGCTGCACTGGCAATAAATGTAGCCTGCACGTCCGCCTCGTGGCCAGGCACCGATCAATTATGAAAGGCAGGGATCTCCAAGAAGTGTGATTTAAGATACGTAAGGACAGTTACCAGAACAAGTTCTTCATTAGTACATCCGAAATCAATAAATATCACATTGGATACGTGGGGTTGGCCGAAGGCGTACCGAAAATGTGAGATGAATAGAGACTGGATTTGCGTACTTTATCTATGAAATGGGTATGCGTTTATGCAGATCAAATTTTGAAAATAAGCTATAAAATGTGCTTTCTAAAGTCTATTTACCCATTATATCACTATCTCAATTGTTACGCACAGTGTATTCAAACGGCACATTACTACACCGCTCTATGAAATTTCGAATAGAAGTATTAAATGCGCAAGAGTACGCGAAACCCTTCAGACGCGATTTCTCCTTTGGTTCTTAATTATGACATCTTCGTTTTTATAAAACTGCAGGATGCCACCAAATGTTGTGGTTGGGCTTATCTGGAGACGCCATTAAATGTGGCGGAAAATAACATAATTTCGATATCATTATCTCTGTAACCCCAGGTCCGATTTTTCAATATTTATTTTCAATGAAAGCTAATAAAGTGTGCTTCAAGAAATGTTCTTTCACACTTTTTGATATCTGATACCTATTTTATGTTCTACTGCATTTAGAACTGTAACCCAAGCATTTTTAGAATGCTTCGAAAATGTTCCCAAGTTTAGCCACTACCATCGCATTTATCTTATGTTTTTAGGTTTAAACTGTAATGCAATGTTAAAATTAATCGTAACTGGCGTGGATTATTGAGTTTTTAGGAGATGGAGAACAGAAAGTCCGAATTAGAGAAAATTCCATTCCATGTTTTAATGTTTTACGTTATCAAAGCAAATGAAGACGAAGGTATTTGCATCTGCAATACATTTCTGTGCGGAAACAAATGGTGTGATCTTAAGTAATTCCAAAAACATAACTATCATTTTAGGCAGGATCTGTAGTCACAGTTCAACAAATTATCATTTAAGTAACGAGATTATTACGAGAATTTCCTCTTGTATTTAGGAATCCATTTAGACAGTAAATTGGGCTGGGAAAATCAGGTAAATTTTGTCTTTGGGAAGGCCATGAAGTCTTTGCATTTTGTCATGCGGGTGTTGAAAATGAGTTCCTCTAATGCTTAGGATATTGCTTATGTTTTGTTCGTTTGAACGTTGTGTTCGGGTGTTTCATTACAATTCATAACAATATTCATTCAAATACATTGCTACCTTTTGTAATACTTTCGAGATGGGAACAAACCTTGACAAGGAAAACAATCCAAGCCAACCCAAGCATTGGATCATAAATGTTTGCAATGTCAATCCCTTGGATAGTAATATTAGTTCTTGAGGTCCTCTAGAATTCACGCTCGTGTGACCTACATTGTAGTTGATATTTGAAACTTTTTTAAAACTAGCTCTTGCAACTTAATATCCTTGGCAGACCTGCTGGAAACAGAACAGACGCACAAGATTATATTTCGTAGTGTCTCAAATACAAACGCATGTTGCTTGATTTCTTGAAATAATTTGTTTACAACCTAAAAAATACTTGTTTATTTTCTGTTTTTCCCCTTTCTCTTTTCTTCTTGTTTTTTCGTTCTTTCTATCAGTGTTAAGACCTTCTGCTATAGCGAATGTCGCTATTTTCCTTCTCTAATTTAGGGATTCCCAGCCTTTTTCTTTCATTAACTCATTTTAAAAGAATTGTTTGCTCCATAGATCCCCTTACGTTATTCTTTACGATATACAGCACACATGAAACACAAACAATTGCACATAAATCTCTCAAAGGTAATCATTTCGTTAGCCAATATTTTGGTAAATACCTACATTTTCAAAAATCGAAGTCTTCAGCTTCTGAGTAGTTGTTTTTCTAATCTTTATTGATATGCAATGTTTAAAAAATGCTGAGCTTTTTTCACGGCATTTCACGGATACACAGTATTTCTCCATGCGCATTTCTCCATGCGCATTGAAGAAAGTATTTTCTTCTACAATAGTGTATCCTTGTGAATACATACTTGTAGTTATAATTTATTGAGTTTTCTAAACGTCCTAGATTCTCGGATGGCCCGGTGCAGAAAGCACAAATGGCGCCCCTATCTGTAAAATGCGTGAATTTAAGAGTTTTAAATCTAATTGGTTTAAGAATATGAATGGACAAATTGAGATAATAATAAGCATGGAGGGCGACATGTTTTATTCTCTGCCGATATTCGTCCACGGGGATTCTTATTAAGGGCCTTTTACTTCGGGGGACCGATGCACATAAATCCCTCATCCTAATGATGAAAATGGATAAGAAAGAAGTGCGAATTTGTAAATTATTGTATATTTTGTAACTCTTGTGTCAGAAAACAATAATCATTTTTTGTAATGAATGAAACCTTGATTATATCTATCAATCTCTGGTTTATATTCGGCAATAGACCCCCAAACGACCCCTTCAAAATTTCATCGATCCCTAGGGGCTCGACACTGTCCCCGTTGAGAACCCTGGTCTAGTTCGTTTTTCCGCTAGATGAGATTGTTTCTTTCGTCTTCTTACTATAGAAAACTGCTTTAGGAAACATTTTATTAATGTGATGTATCCAGTTAGTTCGATGCCAACCCACTGTCACTTTCACCAAATATATTCTGTTCCAGTATGATATCATTGATATGTAACCAAAAGCTTGATTTGTAGCACAATACTCACAGACTAACGAAGAGCAAGTCTGTGAACTCGAATAATACGCGTAATATGATCTATAACGTGTTACAATTTGCATTTGACATGGCGATGTTAGAAGTCCATTTTGAGCAATAAATTAATGTAACGGTTATTTTTTTAAATATTGCGTCATTCAAGAAAAGTTAGGAAGCCTTGCTCCCTTCAACTCCTTCGGTACCGGCACTGTGTTAATCTTCCCCTTTGCATTCCTTTATTCTCTACAGAAAAATTCATCTTGGTTGCTTAATAAGGGTTTGAGCTTTGAAGATGACCCAAATGATGGTACAGCCAGGTCATAGAATTTTAACTTTACCTTAATTTCAATCGAATTCATGATGTTTTTGCATTATATTTTCAATAATTTTCGTGCCTTTCAAATTTTTTGCGTTTTATCCATAATGCGAAATCCATTCAACATTATAGAATATTCTCCCCTTAAAATAGTACAAATTAAATATTTCGAAATACATAACTGAAATTATACTGGACACGGATATTTTTTTTATTTCTTTTACTTTAATACGTACATAAATGCACATAAAAGTATTGTATTACTTTGGAATTAAATATTTTCCGGCAATTAGTATATGCTTGACTCCTATGTCGTCTTAGTTTAATTTTGTAGTGGTATCTTGTATTTATTTTTAATACAGTGAACCTTCGTTAGCCCGTTTTCGTTTAACACGAATTTCGCGGAGACGAACCAAAGCTGGATCATGCAAGGACTCACAGTAATAGCGATATATACGAGCGCAACAATAGATAACACGCATTTTTATAATACAGACCGATTTTGTCGGTTCCTTGGAATCCGTGTTAATGCAAGTTTATTAAATCATAAACTTCTAAAAACTACTTAATCATTTCTGATTCTACTTTGGAGTCTTTAAAATCCGTCAAAAGGCTGTAATCAAAACCGCAACTTTTTCAGTCTTCGATAATGTGAGAGACTTACGTTGCTCCCGGAAATGGTGATTGACAGTAATGAATAGTAATGAAAGTACATTTATGCATATTGCGAGACGATCCGTACGTTAGGAATATGAAGTCAACAGGGTACTTTGCATATAACGACGATATTCACTTGATGTAAATTCACATTATGAAGCTCCAACAATTACTGTGAGAGCAATAAGTTTGTATTTTAAGCTTCACAAAACTCCAGGAACTTAATAAATTGATTTAGAGATTACACATAATTTCTATTACAATTTTTCATAAATGTAAGACAATAAAAGTGTTTCTTGTTTTGCATAATGTTAGAACAATGCTTAGCCTTCCATGTTCAATTTATTACCTTGGTCATTAGGTTGTTAACAGATCTCGTTTTCAAGTGATGAGAATTTTCACTTCCTTAAATAAAATATTTTTGTAGCGGTTTTTGTATTTCGTAAAATTCAATTGTATGAATTGCTGGTACATGTAATACAATACAAATAATCCAAAAATAAATATTTACCGCCAACGCGAGTGACCAAAATCTATTGACAGAAGTACCTAGACGAAGATCTCCCGCTGCATTCACGACAAGAGCCAGGGATGTAAAGATACTAAATCTAACATAAGTGAAGAAGTTTTCAAAATAGATAACCTTTCAGAAGCGAATATTCTACTTGCAGGAAAATTGATTCAAATTCTGTTTACAACAAGCTTCACACTGCGGAAAAATATATAAAACGTCTCATATAGTTTTTATTATGCAAGATATGAATGAATAAATAAATACATTTTCGCCTTTTAATATACTCAACGTTACAAAAACCGTCACTTTGTGAAGAAAATTGATTGGATGAAACTGATAATTTCCTCCTGCAAAATCATTTTATTCGTGTTGGAGCTTCCTGTAGGCTCCATAGGGTGACACTGGCGTGCTCTTACCCTCCAGATTGTCACACAATGACTTGAAAGGATTCAAATTTGGGCCTCTAGCAGACAATTTCACTGAACTGAAGTGTTGCATTATTTATTATTGCATTCTAAACTCATTGTCTTACAATAATCTGTAAATATTTATTTTGCACGGGTCTCAGTGTCTCTCTGACGCTTCCTGAATCGGTAGGGGAGAACTATGTAAGAACGGAGGACCACACTAGCAGGAATCAACTGAAGCAAATAACACTTCACCCTGATACCAATTATTTAGAAAGAATTAATTCCCTGTTCATGTTGAAACCTAAGAAATACAAATCTCTATAATCTTCAACAGTCTAATTTATACTTATTTTATTTATCACTTTTTACTTAAGGAAACTCTTATTCCTAAAGCGTCGTGTATGGATTCGGTTATTAGTATCCTTGGAACTCCTGGAAATTGACCACCGTACCTATGCATCCAGAATCTCCCTCCAATAAGATGAGAACTCAGAAGTCAGAGATGAAATTCCATAGTTGCTTGTCATGCTGACTTTGCATCTAGCGGATGACTCTAGATTTTCATGCTGAAAAAACTTACATTCATGTTTCATGTTCAGATAATAGGTGACGTAAGAGAGGTCATCGTTAATAAACGGAATCAAGTGTTGTGATCACTTTGAGATGATTTTCACTTTTCCAAAACGGAAAGATGTAGGAGTAATACACCAATACCAGACAGTTATTACATTGACAAGAACCAAGAACTATGTTAAGTGTACCTTCAGTTTGAAATATAAATAGTAAATTATTTTCTAAAGTAATTATAAAGTTATTCTTTATTAATGTCCTTTTGCGCCAATGCAAATTACAAAAAGTGTTTAACGCATATAATTTTCTTAATCTCATTAGATTTAAAAGTGCATTTAATATTCGGACAAAAAATAAAATCAATCCCTTGCTGCAATGTCAGTATTCTTGAAATTGATTAGTGAAATTTCAACTTTTAAAAACTACAAATTTTCTTAAAACGTTGCTATTACATTAATAAGTTTCCATATATCATAAAAGTGCGAAATGTGCGGAATTTCAATAAAATTCATTCAATACTACGTATGACTGCTTTAACAGTTTTATTAAAAATATTTTACTGAATACTGATCGGGCAGTGAGCACACATTTATTTTATTGTCATTCATTCACATGAGACCACACGCACAAGCGCGAGTGCACAAACGCATACAAACAACAACAAAACACGCATGCAACCTACACCAAAGTATGCGAAAGTTCTAACATGAAAAGCTCATTTGTGTACACTGGAAAACGAACTCAAAAATACGCACTAATACATTCATAAACAAACGTCACACAAACTCTCGCACTGACGCGTAGAACCAGGCGCACTGAGACGGCACGCACACCCACACTCACAAGCCACACAAAAGCTTACGCGGCACACAAACACCCGCGCTCGTACGGCACACAAACACTCACACGTACACGGTACACAATCACCCGCACTCGCACGGCACGCAAACACTCACAAAGCGCACTAACGTGCACACTCACACGACACACAAACACCCGCTCTCAAACTGCTCACAAACACAGCACACCAATAAGCGCAGCCACGCGGCAAACACACGCACTGACACTGCACACACTCTCATTCACACAAAAACACGTGCGCACACACGGCATACATACTCGCGCAATCCCACGCACAAAAACACATGCACTCAAACGCATCTCAACCACACACAAACTTCGCACTTCCACGTAAACAAACACGTACTTCCGTCTCTACAAATATTCTCCCAATTACAAATAAGAAGGCAAATTTACCCTCAGTTTCAAACGGGCTTATTTACGCATTTTCATACAGTGTGCACAGCGTGGCTCTTCACAAACATACTTCACTCGCAACACGCTTCACAGTCGCGTAATGGGGCGGGTGACGCGCACGGCGCCAGCCAGCCACCCGGCAGCTGTGGCCCTGGCGAACGCACCTTGGCACGGAGCGTTTGTCCACGCAGCGCACGGCTGCTCCTATTAATACGGCCACGCACGCCGGCCGCCCGCCGCACGCCCCAAGGCATCTCGCATTTGCGCGCGCACGGTGCAGTGGGCTGTCGCTTGGTTGGGATAACGCGAGTGGGAGATGAATTGGAATGGGTTGCACTGAATGGTACAGATCATACAAGTTTGATAAGCAGAACGCAATCAAAATTATAGATGACCTTTTTTTCGGAAGTGTCTCTTTGATTATTGAGAAATTATTTTCTGGAATCTCCCTGGCCATTCCAGTTCGCTGAACACTGAAATTGTAGGAATAACAAACTCCAAGTTTCTCCACATCTTCATTTTCGAGAATGGCAAGCACTAAGTAGCATTAGAGAATGAGACATTCTAGCTTTTCCGTCATTTTACTTTTCGTCCCACGAAGCACACAAAACATGTGAATGCACCGCTGGGAACAATATTCTTTAACCATAAGAAGCATTGGAAACGGAATAAGAGTTTCGAAGAAATGTGAAACGTGCGTGATACAGCCTATTGTTCATAGTAGAGTGTCTAGAAGACAAGACAATGAGCTTGGGAAGAAACCCTGTTTCGTAAAACTATGAATACTGGCACGAAAGTTACAAAACAATTGAAAGAAATCTCTGAGGGTATATTGAAATGTATGATCGCTGTCATACATACTATATAAGAGAAAAAACACATTACAAATTCGTTCGCCAACAGGGCTACCAACGTAAAGACTTCTTTCCCTTACAAATTCACAAAATCGCTTCGCCAACAGTGCTGCTAACGTACACATTTGTTACCTCTTTCATATTTGGCGAAACGTTAATTTACTTTATATGAGTGCACCTCATTTATAATACTAATAAAAGCTAATAAAATCGGAAGTTGTATTATCACTTTTCATGTTTTGTGGATGGGACCTTTATGATTGAACCATTCTCCGACTCCTGCCTCAAAAGATGCCCGCATGAGTTGACGTTTATCTCCCGTTTATAATAGCACCGTTAGCTAATCGAGTAACTATATCGCCTGTTCGTCACATACTTAGCCGTTCAAAAATTTGTTGGGAGCGTTCATAGTTGTGATGTCGATATTTTCTGAAGTTGAATAAATAGTTAGATGGTTCTAAAACATCATTCTTGTTTCCATAGTGTCACATATTTTATAATTTTTCCCAGTAATGGAGAATTATAAAGGGCTACGGTGGAATATTTAGAAACGAACTAGATCTCCAACTCAATAAAAGCCATCACCAAGTGAATCTCCTTTCGGACCTATAGAAAATCCTGGGTCCGATTTATATACGTTTCATTGACGAGAGATTATAGTAATTAGCATTACCTAAAGGGAAGTAGCTTCCTACATCTCAATAAAGGACATACATTATTACTGTCTTACAGGCAGTGCGGGGGTGGATTAATATGTATCCCGACTAACAATAAGAAGTGCTTAGACTTCCCGACGGAGAGGTCCCTTACATTTTTAAACAAATTTTAAAATAGTCCATAAAAATTAAAAATATTCAATTTTTAATAATCAATTGCGAAGGTTACACATTATTATCACATTCATATTTATTACTTCTCTTTATTTTCTTTAATTTATTGGTGGGAGCGTTTGGTCTGCGCCTCCGAAAACATTAGTCCGACTCTGAGTGACTGTAATGCACCTTAACATTTCAGATTTGAAAATTCACATTCTTTAGACCACTTGGGTCTAAATGACTCCGAAGACATTTCAAATGTTTAAAACTTTGCACAATTTTTTTCCAAATATGAATATCTTTCAAATTTGTGCCTATGAATGCGTCTACAAATCTCATTAGCGGTGAATATTCAAAAATAGATTTGAAATCAAAGGGTATGATCTGGGCTGTCCGGGTAACGCCTACGACGTCAATCAAAGGGTGTGTTTCGCAGAAATGTTAGCACTTCAGTTGCATTTTAAAAGGAGGTTACTTCTGAGAGATTCGATGCGTTATTCAATACAACTTTAAAACTCAACAAAAATATTCCTTCACTGCTGATTGGAACGTTACATTTTGTTCTTCAAACGCACATGAAAATACTATTTTGAATGCCATTATGCTATTCTGAATGTCAATATTAAAACAGAACAGTTATTTATTATTTGCATTTCATCTTAATTCACGAGTGTTTTTTTCTGACTAATTTAGAATGCTTTCGAATTTGAAGGAATGTTGCTCATTTTTCAAGCTTTCTGCTTCATCACAAGACAATTAATAATGGTTTCATACAACTGTTTCCAGAAAAAGTATTTATTTCCGAATGTGCTATTTTTTAAAAAAATGAAAAAGTTTCCAAATAAAAATTAATAAATAGGAATGATAAATAATACAAAATAATTTAAAAGTGAAAATAAAATTAATAATATGAATAATTGAATAAGTCGATGGTTTTTTGCTCATTATTCCAGATAATTTCTTTTTGTCTCACAAAAAAGGATTAAGTAATTGAATATCATTGCAAGCGATTGATAAGCCGAGAGTTATAGAAACGACCCATCGCGAAGGTCACATGAAAACAGCTCTGCATTGAACCGCTTCCGAGAGCTGCAAATTACGAGCTGAAGCCAGAGCGCGTGCTTTATCGGGCGTGCGCCTGAAGTAAAAATACTACTAGTCATGGACGGTGATGTCACTCGCAGAGATAAAAGTGAAACGGCTGGTGCTGTTAAAATATTCACTAACATAGAGGCATAGACAACGTGCAGGGGAGTATATACACATACACACATAAATATGCAGGAAATCGCTAACAAAGTTGTACAGCCTGTGGAAAGATAAGTGGGGCAGATTGAGTTTCTCGGAAAGTTTTGCAACGAAAGTACTGACAGGCCACACTTGAGTGCGACTAGAAATGTTCGCAAACTTTACTCTGACTAAACGTAAAAGCAATTCAAAATGAGAAAATCTTGGAAATATTCTAGTTTTCAAAAATCCGAATTAATGAATAAATACAATTTCAAAAATGTATCAATTTAAATGAAAATGCTATGCCTTTTAATTAGTAAATAACGTCTCTTGCCCATGTCACGTTTTATAACTTATTCCAGTTGTTTTTTAAATACTTATTAATTTAAAACACAGGGGTTTTCCAAAAGTCTCTTAATGAACAAAAGCAAGGTTGCAATTCTTGTAGTTATTTATTGATGTGAGTGTATACAGTGACAGTACATTGATGTGAGAATATACACATCATTTGGATCCCCCTTCCCGACTTCTGCTAGTCATTAATGTCGCAGATTCCCAGAACAGGGACCAATCCTCTCTTTTCTTGTTCCATTGAACTTGTCATCGGATAGGGACCATTTCTTTCTTTGACTCTCGAAGGCAGCCCGTAGGACCATGACCATTGTTTTTTTTCTTTTCAAATTTGAGGATACTGCTTTCCATATGAGTATACTAGCTTCTCATCTAGGCTTCGCTTATACTCCTGCCTGGTAAGGAAGGAAAAGGCAAACGGAAGATGCATGGTGTCCGACACACCATGCTAATAAGATTAGGGTACGGTTCTGTTTAGGTGCAATGGGCACCTGCCTTCAACGCAAGCTCCTACATCACGTAGGCAGGCCAGAAGTGAAAGGGTACGGTTCAAAAGATAATGAAAGAGCGGAGGTGGGTCCACCATGCCACGACACACGTCTGAATAACCACGCATTGGTGGGATTTGAACCCACGAACCATTGCGCCTAGATCGCCCCTGACGCCTTAGCAATCTCCGCTATTCGAGTCCGCCCAACTAGATTTGATGTTTTCAGAACTGTTAGCCTTTGATTGTTGTACAAAAACTAGATTCATTTTTATTCAAATGTCATAACAAATTTAAAAACACTCAGATTTTACAAAATTCACATCAATTAACTAATATCATTTCTAAAATAAATTAAAACAAATGCACTATATCTGTATTACGTATTAGTAAGTAAAAATTAGTGCTGCTATCGCTGCCTCGTTTTTCTGTTAGTCTCCTTACCATTTCCCGTAGAAAGACCTTCAAACTTTTTGCTCTAATTCAAAACACCAAGCTCTTTAACAAACGCAAGCAAGGTTACTTTGTAATTCGTTTCGATTTTATTCTTTAGAAATGTTACTTTAACTTTAAAACGGCAATAGATATACAGTAGATCTGTTTGAATTCGAAATCCAGAAGGATCTGTAAAATATACAAACTATCCAAAATAAGAATTACCGAACAAAAACTATACAAAACATTGAACTAAATAAATTGATGATTTGAAAGTAATGCAATGAGGAAGGAGTTACTGTCACCGTAATCACTGCTATGTATTATTTCTGGCTTTCTTTGGCAAGAGATATTCTTCTCCTTGCTGCTGGGATTTTGCTCCGTGTTTAGTATTAAAATCCTGCCTCCCCCTTCAACATCACAAATACTGTTTTACTGACTTTAATGTCATAAAATAAAGACAATAAAAAGCGTTATCATGAGTGTACGTTCAGAGAAAAAAATTTATAAGAGAAAGGTATTCATTTTCTCGTAACTAATATTAGTCCAGATATATAAGATTGGATCTGAGATAACTACTTTAATAGTTTTATACTTATCAATCAATGTATTGAAGCAAACTTTTCTCGCTTAATTTTTAATAAATACTTAGTGTAGTTGGTTCTTGATGGCTTTTGTTGTTCAATATCACTAATGCTTTTCATAGGATTTCTTTCCATATTATTTGATGTTGAATAATATTGTAAAATCTTATTTTCACAATCTTACAATTGAATATTAAAAGAATTTGGTAAGTGTTTACGAAAAAATTTAGTTGCGACTCAATACTTGTTTCGTAAATTTAAAAAAATTCTCTAGGCAATTACCTCACGGAAGTTCATAACCAGCTGTTACATTATGGTATTACATAGGTTGTACCGGGAAAATATACTCTGTAGACGCCAATACTCAGGTTAACACAATGGTAAAATAAGCAACTCACATTGAATGACCGATCAGTTTTCCCTAGTCTCCTTCATGTAATACGTGTTTTGTAATTTAATATGAGGTAATCGTAACATGTAACAAAGAAAGCTGGCTTTTGAAAAGAGAGCGTACAGATCAGAGCAAGAGTTACCGAGCCAAAGGAACATCTGAATTGATTGATTATTTCGGGTTTCCGGAAGCGTCAATTGCTATGGTAATTTGTTCCCTAACTGTACTGCATTTTTTTACGGGAGGGGGAAGTGTTCTTCCTCCGCTGGATGGTGAGATCCGGCGCCGATCTCGCATGGCCATGCGGGGTTTTCCCTCATCTAGGTATCTCCTACTAGCAGAGCGCCGCTCCAAACAGGACAAGGTTTAAGCTCCCGACACGTGTGGTAGTGTGGTGCATGCAAGTATAAGTACATATAAGGAGTGATGAAAGGACAAGGAAAAGATCGCGCGCAGCCCATGGCCCGTTTTTTCGGAACCTGCTTCGGCACTCGCCTGAGGATGATCGGAAAAGCCACGGAAAAGTACCGATCTCACGATTCGGACGCTAGAATTCTCCTCAATACAGCAACCGAATTCGACCTAGCTATCTACGCTAGTGTCGAAAATCCTACCATAGTCGGGGCTCGAACCCTAAAACGTCACGATTCAAGGCACGCCAGTGACTGCAGTTGATGGCCTGAGCCACCTCTGCCAGTAGGAAGAACTGTAGAACAAACTACTAAGGTGCATGCCCAACGAATAGAAGAAACAAGATGCTAAAGTGGAACCTCAAAGCCACAACTTGTGGCAATCATCAGGCAATCATCAAGGGAAATGTTAACACTTTGCATTACTCGATGGACTTCAAGACTTCGTTTGCTTTTTGTTAGACGACACTTAAGAGTGGACTCGTATGACGGTTAAATTCATTGTTTATATTTTGAACATCTTCCTTTAGTTTACTTTGATATACTGAGATAACATATGAATGTTATCTCTATGAACCACAGCCGTCCTGAATGTTCTAGTGTGTTGCTCTCACGAAGATTTCTTATCTCCTTTCATTCAGAGTAAAGAAGATGTTTTCGCTTGGTTCAAAAGATTGTCGTAACAAGTTTGTAACGTGTACTACCTGGAGTTTTCGATAATCGACCGTCGGTGTTACATAGATTTTTATGCAAACTATTTGAGTACTCTTCAACTAGCTTCACTACGCGCACTACGCGAGTTATAATACGAGAAGGAATAGAGCAGGAGTGTTTGTGTCACTATTCTATTAGCAGTACTATGAAATCAAATACGTCGTTTTTTTACCGGTGAAAATAAGTTTATTAGTACTCGATATCACTTCTTTTTCTAGTTTTCCAATGTAGTTAATCACGCTTTTGTGGTACTTTCATTCACATATCAACTATGTTGTATATACGGCAACCAGCCAGCCGGTTTTCACCTTGTGAAGGGACCCTGACTCCTAGATAGCGCTCCGCTGTATCCCATAGGACCGTACAACATCTATCAATCTTTCTATCATTTACGAGAACTGTGGAAATCTGCAAAAAGCCCTCACTCTTCAACAGTGTGAGATTTTTACTCTACTAAAAACAAATCCATTATGTACCTGGCGTTGTCCACCCTGGAACCGTAATTATGAATTACTTCAGGGTACTATTCAGGTTCGACTTTGTTTTTCTTTTTTCTTCTTGAAGATGGTGGTGATATATCTTTATATTACTGTCCACTCTTCCTTGTAATAGACCATTAGTATCACCATGTGTTCTGGTGAGACATTACACCCGACCTCTCATATTATACGATGTCTCAGCGTGTCCCATCTCGGGCAGTGGAACAGGGTATGCTCGCTGTCGTCCTCTTCATGGCTGCAGTAGAAGCACACCGCGTCTTCTGTCTTTCTGAATCTCTTAAGGTATGCTTTCAAACATCCATGACCTGTGAATGCCTGTGTTAAATGGTACGTCAAGGACCCGTGTTTGCGGCTTATCCATTTGGATATATTCGGGATGAGCCTATGATTCCATCTGCCGGTCTCCTCTCTGTTCCAACGTTTCTGCCAGCGGTGCATCACGTTTTCTTTAGCTTTTTTAATTCCACTATCCCTATCTTGGTACGTTCACCGTCTGTTGCTTTCTTGTTCATGGGAATGGTTGTAAACTTCTTTCTAGAGCAAACAGTTCAGTGTGAGGGACGTTCACCAGCTCAAGAACAGCGGATACACTTCTATACGCCGATGTACTGTGTATGGCACATTTCCTCTGGACAGTCTGCATTTCCTTCTCAAATTATTATTTTGGAGATATTCTGCCCAAATCGGAACTGAATAGAGCATTTTCGAGTGCATCACACTCATAAGAAGTCGCCTCATCTCGTCGCTGAGGCCCCTGGTGTTCGGCATCAATCTTGAAAGTGATGTTGCTGTTTCTAGTGATTTTTCCGCCGTCTTGGTAACGTGTGGTCCAAAACTTAGCTTCCTATAAATCTCCATTTCTAGGTAGGCTCTTGGAACATTTTATTACGCCCTTGCCTATTTCGAATGTTGGATTGGATTAGGATCGTCAGTCAGTGATGAGTATCACTCCCGTTCTATGGGCTGCGAATTCCAGCCTTTGAACTTCAGCTACCTCATCACTCTTCTCAGGGTGTCGTACACGATAACTCCTAGTAGGGCGGATGTCTCCACCGTTATTATCCCAACGTTTGCGAAGCCTGATATTGGGATGTTTTACGGGAGTTTTATGCCTAGTAATCTGTCGTAAATAATATTTCATAAGAAAGGACCGCAATTGGAAACCGTGTGGCACAACACAGGTTGTTTCGTTTTAATTCCCTGCGTTCTATTTCTATCTATCTAATCTCTGTTGAGTTCTATGGTTCGACAGCCCGCTTCCTCACAGTTGCAGTATCCATCCGCGCTGAGATGCATCCAACGTGGTCGACCGTTGTGCCCACAGCCGCCGGGTGGCCTTGAAACGTCGCTACCGTTCGTAACAGCCGTCGCACCGATCCTCCCTTCCAAATGCAGGCCACCTCCTACCTTCCCAGTTTCGCACTATATCATAAATCGTTGTTTACTGGTCGTGCCCTTTGTTCAAACACGTCGATCGCGTATGTCAGCCAGCATTCGCATGTTATGTTCTTTACTTCCGGCACATGTGTCTGCCTCCCGTTTTATTATTTCACTGACTTCACGACACTGCCTCTAATATTCATCAATCATTATTACAGTCATGCCCTAATCGCTAGTTTCTACTATTGTCTTCAGTTTTCCTAACACCACTTAACGCGATATTAACCGATTATTCCCACTTCGCTTTACCATCCGTGTCCGCCGCCGTACTGCCACCTTTGCTATCTCGCACGTTTTTGTACGACATCCCTGCATGCAAATGTTATTACATACTTACACATCCAAGTGTGTCTCGTATTGTTGAGAATTTTGAGCCAATTTTTCATTGAGTAAGTACTGATTAATAATACGAAAGTTCAAAAGAAAAATTTATATTTGCAGTTTGCAATATTGTCACGTACTTTTTATGACGACTTCTATCTTTCAATTTTTTTGATTTGTAATGTTCAATAAATCAGTGAAAATGTAATGGTGGATTCCTGTTCTTCAAGGTTTTATCAAGATTTATTATGAGTAGTCTGCAGACTCAGGCACTCATCATCAAACACAGCTGTTATTATAGCTAAAACTAATAAATAACTAGACATTTGTTAGTAACATAATTATCTCAGGGACAATTAGCAGAAAATAAATGCTTCATTTGTTAAAGAAATGTTATGTTAATTCCTAAAACAGTTTCTTGAAACAGTGTTCAAATGAGGAAAACCAATGGACATTCCAACGATTCAGTAACGTGGCCAGGCACTTTACTCTAAGTGATTTTCAAATTTGGCTAGTGATCTGGTTTTTTGTACTGTACAATCAAGTGAGCGCGTCACCTACACACTACACACTTTACACTAAGCGTTGCGTTTGGCCTCGAAGCCACGCAGCGAGGGGCGACGTCACGGATCAGTGATCAGCACGAGTTACCTTATCGAAAGATTGCTCACTGTGTCACTAAGTGATAATGGCGTAGGAGACTCGCTAACTCCTTCGAATTGAATAGAACGTGTGCTGCCGCTGTCCGAGGCGGAGTCTAAACAGTAAGTAGAGCTTGAGCAGGCAGATGCTGATATCGCTTGGCTTCGTGTCAAAATAAAACACGGGCGTGTCCTTTTGAATACCCCTATTTATTGAAATGGAATATTATATTGATAAAAGATATATTAGGTTGCAATACCTGACACATGCTTATTACTATTGATATATATATATATATATATATATATATATATATATATATATATATATAATTTTGGAATTATTATTATTATTACTTTTACTATTATTATTACTAATATTACTATTATTAACAACAATAATAATGATAATAACGTGATATTAATGATAAATATATTAATTTAACGAGTATTATCAGAATCAATCCGTCACTGACTTTCAGAGGTATTCTGTAAGAGGAATTCTGTAATTGTACGCAATAAATTGCGTACAATTATTAATTCTAAGAAATTCTTAAAACCTATACAAGAAATCAGAATTTGCTATGAAAGTTTTTAAAAAAAATCGTAAGAGTTGATGTAATAATATTAGTACTGTAATCGACATTATTAAGTATATGATAGGTGATTAGAAGGTATATTCCTTACGAATGTGTAATTACTAAACTTCCTTGAGTGAACTAAAAGTTATATTGTTGCAACATTTCTGCAACAGGAACTTTGTTTCATAATGCTGGATTGTTAATATAAGATGTCGAAACAAGTTGTCCTGCAATACCTGGTCCAACATATGATGAGGCTGGTGGTGAGAAGCAAGGAGTCCACAACTTTAATTTTCTAACACGCATTATTGACCTACGGGTAATAATTCTGAATTGTTATTGGTTTTGTTTTTAGAAATGTTCTTGGATATGATAATTTTACAATTCTTTATGATGTGCTCGGAAAATGTACAAATTCATATAACGTTCAACTAATACTTCAATTTAAATTTCCACCAATGTAGATAAAAACGATGCACTAAAGCTTTACCGAAAATTTCTAGACTCAATTACGAAAGATTTGGAATAACCTCAGTTACCGTTAGTGTTGGCACTCAAAGTCACAGACTATTGGATAGAGAAAACGGAAGCTCAGTAGCTCACCGACCGAGACGAAACCAGGAAAGAACGGAGAGGAAAAAAAACAACAACGGCCGTGGCCACACCACCTCCAAAACGTTCCGCCGCCCCTTCCCATCAGTCGGCCCGCGCCGACCGTACGAGAGGCTACACTCTCTGCTTCTTCTTCAAATACCCATTAGAGCTCGCAGTTTTAAGCCTGATATTGGAAAAAATTGGAAAAAATTAATATAATTTATAATATGAAATTAATAATAAAAACGTTAATACGGAATTCAAAAAAATAAAACAGTTTATTTGATGTGAGGACATTTTGTTCTTCGCAAATTAGCCGTCTAACCACACGGACATACACCAACACTTACCGAGGCGCAGTGACATATATCGTGTGGCAAGTGTATGTGACTCTTTTTTTTCTTCGGAGTGTCAGAATTGTGCGGAAACCACTTTTTATCTTAGTCCTGGGGTGCATGGAAGATGGAATGATGATGAAGGAACGACACACATACGGATGTACATTAACACACCCATGCCTGAGTCGAGACTCGAACACCTTCCGCCCGAGATGCCACGGTACTACTGCCTCTCGGCTACCCGTTATCGGCGTTTTATTATTATTATTATTATTATTATTATTATTATTATTCATGACTATAAAATAATAGTATAAATAAAATAATGAAATGGGGACCCAAGATTTAGGACCTGCATAACACTTAAAATGACTTTGAACAGACAGTAACTTCAATAAACTGAATTATTAGATTAGTGTGGCGTCTGCGTCACTTTAAACAATTTCAAAAGAATTTTTATATTTATTAATTTGACGAACTACTTTAGTTAGATTAGAAGGATTAGTAGGTCAGTTCCGTTCTACCAGGCCGAAACGTAGCGGATAACCTCTCAAATGCATTACCATGTTTGCTTGCCCCAAAGGGTTGTTCGGAAAGTCCCAATTTTTTTCCATTCTTCACTTTCCCCATGACTCATCCGTTCGCATTTTCTACTTAATTCTTTAAACATTAAAGTAACAACAATGTTCTCGAACAATACGAAAAAGGTCGGTTACCCACCAGTAGACTGAGCCGCCTCGAATGACTATCGAAACCAAAAGTTGCTTGGTGAAAGTTCCGCCGGTGGAGGAGTTTCTATTCTCTCCTTAATATACTATTTTAATAATACAAATTAAAAAAGAGTAGATATTTTAAATTAATTTTGTTTACGAATTATGTTATATTATACGTAAAATGTTATTTAAAATTGGCATTGTTATTAAAATATCAGATTGTACGACATAATAAAATCACTTAAATATTAATGAAAATATTTATTTCCACACAGAAGGGTTGTTTCACGCATTAAGGTAACATCATGCAAACTAAAAAACTATATTATGGTATTACAGAGGGAGATAAATGACAAGATTATTTGATAATTTCATTTATTAGTTTTCACCCTTTAGGCTGGTTTTAGATACTACGTTACTAGGAAATTATTAGTCACGTTCATTATTGTGAATTTGCTGATATTGTGCGATACGTGGCAATTTCACATTTCCTTCCAGGACGAAATCACAAAATGAAAATATTCCAGTCCATATACCGTATATTCCAAATCTTATACCCACAACCATTCCTACAGCAGTACTTAGGGCTGCTATTGGGTTATTTCATTCGAGCGAATTTTAGGGACGTCCTCACAAACAACATGCAATTGCGTGCCCTTTTCCTAACGCCAGACGCCACTGTGTACGTCTGGCGTGATCGTAGAAAAAACCGCAGCGTCATCGTGAGTGTCACTGAACAAGACAAGCGGCGAAGCAACGTTCAACGCGTTAATCGGGAGAACACGTGCTGCACACGAGAGGAGCCAATGGGTGAGCCAATACTAGTTGGCGCGTGAGTGGAAGCTGCCTTGCGTGCGACGTGAAAGACTAGATCTCGCCCCTGCAAACGGCTGACGCATCCCGCTAAGTGGAAGTGGAAACCATGATATTCACATGCAAATTGCGTCCACTTAGCACATAGAAAATCTTCTTAGAACGAAGAAAATCTTCTCATTGCCACAAAAAACTAGTTATGCTACTAGAGCATGTAATTTCTCGCCCGTATTTTCACGCAAAATTATTCGAAAAAAACAACAACAAATTTTTGAAAAATTGTACTTGAACTTATTTCAAAATGATAATTCATAACACGGTAATGATTATTGATGTTGATGTGACTATCTTTTCTAAGTTAATCTAGTAGTCTGCGTTCGTCCGCCGTGCGCCTGTCTGTCCGTCACTCTCGGTTATACCCACTTGTGGTCCATCTGCGGCAATCGAGGTGTCAATCGTCACGTATCGATCTGATGGTTAGTAATTTGCTACGTGTTTGTAATCTACTTTTTTTTAAAACTTAAATATGGAATAATAAATATAAAAATACTTGTAAACTTTTTGGAAGCGTTGGAAACTCCACAATAAACTAACAAATGACAACAAAGAAAAGTACACCTTGACAAATTACCCTTGGCACAATAACATTCCTTCTTATAATGATGACGATGACGGAGATGTCGACGCGTAAGATGTTGATGACGATGACGATGACGCCGAAGAAAAATATGATGATGATGATGACGACGAAGATATGCCGGTAAGCATAATGATGACGGCGAACAAGATATAGATGCCGCTGCTGCTGATGATGAATACGATGACGAAGAAGATGACAACGAATAAGATGATGAAGCAGAAGAAGATGAAGATAAAGACGATAAAGAAGAATAAGGGGACGATGAAGAAGATAAGGAGATGGTGAAGAAGAATAAGGAGAAAATGAAGACGAATAAGGAGACGATTATGAAGATGAATTGATTGATTGGTTCTCGGGTACGTCAGCTGCTATTGTCAATAGTTTCGTTTGTATAGTGAATGCTTTATCGTGGGAGATGGCTGTGTTCTTACCCGCGGTATGTCGCTGACCTACATGTCGCTTATCGGGGAATTTCCCTATCCAGTTATTCCGCAATATGTGGTAGTGCAGAGGATGTGAGTGTAAGAGTCTGTGAATAAGAGGAGATGATAGGATAGGGAAGAGGAAGGAATGATCGCGCGTGGTCAGTGGGCCGATTGTTAGAGTACTTATCCAGTATTGATAAGGCATCCAAATATTGATGAGAGAAACCATGGAAAACTACCGATCAGAGCAGCCAGCCACTGGAATTATTCTTCTAAAAGCGGTTATATAGCTAGTGTCGAATATCCGCTAACGCCATAGTCTAACCCTAGGTCACCCTGTCTGAGCCGCTGCAGATATAGTGACAATGCTGGCTGCGAGGTACAATGATGAAGATGATGAACAAGGTCATGATCTCCCCTCTTTCTCTTTAACCAACACTGATAGGGCGAGCCAGCAGATCTCTCCCCCACTCCCCAGAGCCTTCCCTGAGGACCCTCCGTCGAGCCTTAACAAGCCCCAATGCCGCGTAATGGGTCGAGCCGCCTCGGGGACAGGGGTGCCAATCACCCGACCAGAGAAGATCGCCTCCGGGTCATTGGGGCCCGCTCCGCCTTCGCCCTTGACCGCCCACGGGCGATGACGCACGCGACTGCAAGCGATCGGATGTTGTATCGCTTTGTGGGCCATCCATTAGTTCGAACGGTAATTGGGGGTTGACCAGCTCGTCACAAGCGCAAAGCGACCAAATAAGGGTTTGAGCAGAGCGGCATAGTGTTTTCTGAATGCTGACTGGGACGGAGACATGCGCCTTGATGTTCTCCCTTACCTGAGCACACAATCACCAGGTGGGAGGGGGGGATGCAACCGGTACATCGCGCAGCACACGTCGATCTCAAGCTCAAGGAGGAAGCAGAGATCAATGCGCCCGTCCCGATGGACGAGATCGTCAAGGCAGTAGTGCCGTAGCGATAACGGACCGAAGGATCGCGGGTTCGAGCCCCGCCTCGGGCAGGGTTGTATTTGTGTTCGTTCCATCACCCCCTATCATCACCATCTCATGTCATCTTCACCATTCCGTCAAATTCAATAGTAGTCGCTAATGACCTAGATGTTGATGCGACCTTTTATAACAAAAAATGATAAATGCGTCCAAAACATTTTTATTACAATTTGAACATTTTTTTCAGTTACTTAATGTTTACCTTACCTTTTTCAATTATGTAAGGTAATATATACCACTCCCACTACGGACCACCCCCAAAACGTCTAAACTGTTCGCGATATTGAAAGGCGGTTTTCGCAAAACAATGCGGAATCATGGGGTAACTTGCCTAGAAAAATGTTCTATAATATATTTTTAGTTTTTGAAAGATTTAATCATCTTTGTTTTTTGAAATGAAACTATACAATTTTACCAGCAATAGATAGATAATGAAGGAGGAATAAAATGAAGAATCATATGTTGGTATTTTCATTGTAAATTGAGTATAAAATTAGACTCTCACTTGTGATTTTTAAGCAAACTGACATTTCCTATTGCAGCCCTGTAGCAGAATGAATCCAAACGGTCCACCCAAATGTCGCTAATTTTGCATGCTTAAGTCTAAAAATATGTTTTTGAGTCCCAAGGGGTGGACCTAAAAACGTATCCCCTTTTCAATCCGATTTTTCTTACCGCTTCTCCCTACTGGCCTATCATAAACAATGAGTTATCTATCTTAGGTAGCGGTATACTACATCTATCACTGTGTCTAATATGATTTTAACATAGCTTTCAATAATTTTCAATATTTGGCGCATTTTGGAACTGTTGGACATCGGGAATTTATCACCAATTTCCAAAGCACTCATGGTATTACCTATGATAATTTGGAATCTATTAGTCTTGCGGTTTCAACCATCATGGCTACCCCACTCAGTGGGGTAGTTGTGCAGTTGTGATGTTGAAGTAGAGGTGTGCATTATTTCAAGTTATTAAAATACACGTTTCGCTAACATCTTTCTCCCATAAAATGCATGTGGAACACAAGGGAGAGTCGGATTTTCACTTGCGAGAGTTTTCGCATGTGCTCGCTAGTCAAATGTTTATTTTTCCGTCACATGTTTCTTTGCTCTTTTTGAAATCCTCTTAAGACCTCTGGCTTTTTTGCCTCACCGCGTTGTGCAATGCTGTACCACTTCACCGCGTTGTACAATGCTGTACGAAATGGATCATTAACATTTTGTATATGAAAGATTCGTTTCATGAAAGATACAGCTATAGAATTGAAACAGCGAAAGCGTGTACTATATAAATGGGTAGTAACGATTTGACAAATCCAAGCAGAACGAGACGAAGGTCGTTGGACAATCACATGTACTAGTGTGATAATTAACAGCATTAGAGAGAAGTTGATAATCCGAAACCTAAATCGTAAAACTCTTCTGTAAAGAAGTTAGAATTAAAATCGCACTTAACTAATGTAACAAGATGTAACACAGAAGTAATGTAAAAAGATGTAAGAGAGTAATATATAAGAATACGTAGTTTCAATTCTTAAGTTAATGAATAATCGTTAAAAAGGCGTTAAAACACATACTTATTTTACCTTCAAATTCATATTTAGACCAATTTTTGCCTAATATTATACCCACAACCCCCCTCTTGACATATCGTGCAGTGTTCTATATTGTGTAAGAATCAAAACAAAGTTAGACGCGGAATAATACGATACAGGAAAATTTATGTCATACACACTGATTCTAGAACATTACTACAAATTCACGTAAATATGTTAAAATCTTGCACACGTAAGCTTCCGCGGCTCGATTCCATTAATTCTTGGCTCTCCGGAAGAAGCCGCGTCGTTGGCTGAGAGGCCTCTTAGCCAACGAGGCTGCCTCTCCCGGATAGCCAAGAATTTATGTGTCAAAATCTTTTTTCTTAACGATAATGCTTTGGATGTTGCTAATTTTTGTATTTCTTTTTTGTTTTGTAATATATTAATGAAAGCCGGGTCGTAACGATGCACAGAGTAATATCCTACCTGGGACATCGCTCACAAGAACAGTCGAGGCACCGTGAGCAATAATTCTTTCTCTTTAGCGCACAATCACGAGTACTTGACCAGCTGTAAATTTACATGTCACTGTGACTATCTCTTCTTTAGCGATCACAATAGATCATTTAATTTTAATGAAATCTTTGTTCTTCTTACCTACGGCTTAAATGTGAATTCAAAAGCAAGGTTTCTAACTTTACACACCCCGTGGAGATACATTCCCTGTTGGTTCCATTGCTGGGTCACATGGCCAGTTCACCACACTGGTGAATGATGGAATTGCTAAGCGGACTCATTCCTAATTGGCTACGTCCCAATAGGGTTGCAGTGCTAGGTGGCGAAATATTAACTGGCCTCTTTGCTAGATAGACAGGGCTGAATACACGAGCCCCAGAGACACAATTTAAAGTCAAACTTTTTGTGTAATTTAGGAAAAAATTATTTTCATTTTTACTTTCTCGTATATAATTATATTAAGAGTATACAAGTACTGTGCATTGTGCATAGAAACTTATGCAAGGCAACAAAAAATTATTTAGCATGTTCCTTAAATGAAGCTCTACAATTTATATAAAACAATCCGACGCGCTCTTCAGATTTATGGAATAACGTAACATAGATATTATGTAACACAACATTTCGCTTGCTATCTCTCAGCTAAAAGTTATCAAATACAATATCATTATTAGCATTGGCCTTCGTTTCCTTTTGCATGTTTAGGTCCTCCAGATAGTTGGCGATATTTTCTGTATAATTAGCAGATAGAGAACTGAAAAAAGGGTAGTAGGAAAGCCTTGAATGATATTCCTGTAGATACGGGCTGAGCAAGAGAAGGTGATGGTAAAACCCTCTATACTATTTTATGCAAAGTCACTTCCGTGCCTCACAAACTGCAGGAAGAAAGAATTCTTCGCTCATATTTGAACGAATTTACGGATTTTTATGACCGAAACAAACTATTTTAACGTCATTCCCTTACAGTCTGTATACAGATGTCTCAGAATAAATGTTATAGACTTCGAGGTCACGTTGAATGGTCGAATATGATCACCTTTTGCCAAAGAACTTATAGTGGAAAATTTCTTAGTGAAGTTACACACGATATTTGTCCTTCATTGTTGGGCAACTTGTTATGCACAGCTGTCCTGCAGGTAACGTTTTGACGCAACCAAAGAGTTTCCATGAACCTTCCAAACTCCTGTGCATAAGGGGTTTCCAAACATTCAGGAGCAAATATAACATAAGTAATTCCGTAATGTGAATGTTTCGCGAAGTGTTCATTGCCAAAAAGTGATAATTTTAGGTACCTCTACAAGTTCAAGAAGTTGGTAACATATATTCTGAGTCATTCTGTACAGATATTTACGATGGTCCTTTGGTGCACGAATAAAATATTGACGTGAGTCCGATATTTTGAAAGAGCACGCCAAGGAACCTTCTTCGGTGTTGCGTACATAATTTTAAGAATACACTGCATTTACAAGTACTTGCTCTTAGTATCATTCTCAATATTCTAAGCGAAAGTAATGTTGATTCATTTTACCAGTGTTTTGTTTGCTTTTTAGTACTCAGTTGTTTTGTAAGACCGGAAGTGCTCTGCCGTTTACCTACCGCAAAGCAATACATTCCCTTCAATAAATGGTCAATGGAAGTACAAATTTCAGTGCACAAGGCTTCAAAAAGAAATTTTGGCGATGATTTTTATCTTCCTTCTTATGCATGCGGAAAACGAGCGTGGTAAATGTATTATGTTTAAAATTTCGCTTTATGATGAACTTTCACCGGACAAATACTTTTCAACATGAGAGTACACAACGGAGGCACCAAAGGAAGCTAGCTATATTAATATTAATATTAATATATATAATACATTTAGACATGTTAGAAAAAAACTTAAGACAGAGTATTTTGTTCATTAAAGTAATATAAACAACAAAATTGATGTGTCAACGTATGATACGTGCGGTCTTGGAGCTCAGAACAAGTATAAGAGCTGAAGGCTGCGATTTCGAGTCCGTATAAGGCATTGGTATTTTCATCATTTCGTTGTGGCGTGTTATGGTACTCAATCAAATGTTTCTCAACTTGAAATAATCTCACTAATAATCATTCATCTCAATAATATTTCACCTCTCATGATCTCTCAACTTTCCTCCGCACAATTAAAGGCAAACTGCTCTTGTTCCCAAGAAAGAGGAAGACACGAAGGCTAAGTTTCCACAGTTGCCTACTCTCAAAACGAATATATATCGTTAAGTATCACGTAATCATACCGGTAATTGTTTTAAATATAACATTAAATTGTGAAAAATTATATTGAAGCGATATTCACGTAAAACAAGAGTTTAGAGTAGAGAAAGAATATTGAGATTTTAAAGGTATTAGATTCAAATATTTGGTTAGGTTTGAAGAATACTAATGACGAATAAAACTGGGAATTTGCTAATAATTATTGTTTTTTCGCAATACGAATGTCCGAACCTTAATTTTTGTTAATGTTGTGGAACAGGGTTTAAAAAGTTGTTAATACATCGTTGTGCATTTTTAACAAATGCGTTTATCATAGAAAAGTAAAGGCTGTAAATGTCATTTGGAACGAATGGGATTAAAGCCAAAATGCGAATTTGTGATTTTAGTATTTTAAAAGACGTTGGCCTAACTTGTGTGAAACGCAAATCCTCAAACCTTCCAGGTTTGTAGAATAGCATTTTCTTCAGCAGATATCTAAGTGTAACGAACAAATTGATCAGCAGAGCGTTAATTATAAATTCCTGTTTCGTTGATAAATCGTTCAATAATTAGAAAATTGCTCACGTACTATCGTTTTTATATTTATTACATGTCAATATTTTCTAAGCTGTGTGATTTTTGCGAACTGATTTCAAATTCATGATTTAAAAAACAAATTTCGCCCAACTTTTCCCAAAGAGCAATGTTCTAATTGTTGAAAGATTTATCAACGAAACACGAATTTATCATTAACGCTGTGTTGATTCATAGTCCCAGTGTTCGATACACATAGTTATCTGCAGTTCTGCGCTGCGCTGTTAACAGCTGTGTTGACATGAGTGGCAGTGAGGAGAATCATACCACTATCTCTTTGATAAATGTGTTGCAGCTAAAGGCTGAGGTTTCTAAAGAAATCATTTTTCAGGCGTAGTTCAAAGTAGCTGTGAAAGCTTCGGGATGTTTCTCAACAAAGTCTTAACACTTTTCACAAATTTATCGCAGAAACAACTTCATTCATTTATGTATTTATAGACGAATTAAATAATTACAAAAGAAGAAATGAACCAATTGAGTAAATGAAAAGTCACATGCCAGGAGACCTTCGGAAGCTTAGAGTTTATTCCAGCTGGGGCGGAATAAACTTTTAACTCCCGAAGGTCTCCTGGCATCTGTGGTATTGTAGTGCATGTTAGTGGTGTGTTTAAGTGGTGAAGATATGACAAGGAAGAGGTAGGAAAGATTGCGTGCGGACCTCGGCCCGTTTGTTAAAGTACTGCACCGGCATTCCCCTCATGTTGATCGGAGAAACCGCGAAAAAAACTACCGATCAGAGCAGCCGGCTGCTAGAATTTTCCTCCAGACGGCGACTGAATTCGATCTAGCTAACAAGCTAGTGCTGAAAATCCTACCACCGTCGGGACTCGAACCTAGGACCTCCCTGTTTGAGAGACTGCAGTGACATCAGATGCCTTGCGCCATCTCTCCCAGGCCCTGTTTCTGGGAAATTGCGTGCTCCAAATCAAGGATGAGCAGATAATTGCGAAGTAGAGATTGCCACTACGTGCTTCTCATGTTTCATAGAGACCGAAGATCAAATTTTGATATTTCTTACATTCTTACGTCAGGGAATTACTTACATACTATAGGGCATTGTCTTATCGAGCCTTCTGCTCCCTAACGAGAAACATACAGCCCTAGATCAGGGACACAAAATTCGGGACCTACTCGTGAAATCCCGCCACCTCGTGAGAATAATTTTGAGGAATGTGATGCGATGAACATGTGATCGGCTTGTGGGTTTATTTCTCCTCCAGTATCTACCCCAGTAGAAGACTATACCCACCAGAACAAGCTCCAGCCTGGCAAACTGACGTTCAACCAGTGTTGTAGTGAGGTGAAGTATTGTGTTGTGTTTTTTTTTTTTTTTTTTTGTTTTTACGTGGGCGGGGAAACATCTTCTAAAGACACAGCGGGCCCGCAACCCAGCTGCTGTGTGGGATCATCAGCTAGCTATGCTCTACCACTAAAACCTCCTCCCTTTCCTCCTATTCCTTCCGCGGAACAGCCGTCAGGCAGTTGCATCGCGAGAAGGAAGATGTGGCTTTTCGCACCGTAACCGAAATATTCGGGTGGAGCTTTCTTGTACTGCGCTCCTCGGAGCGGGCGTCTTCAGGACCTTTTGGCGCATAGGTGGCTACGCACTCCAATTCTCTTGTGTCCAGCAGCATCCTAAGTGACGATGGTCCTCAGGGTCGATTTCCTCTTGGAGGAGTCGGTGAAGTTCTTCCCTTTCCACTTGTGAAGCCGTGGACAATGAAAAACACGTGTTCTACATCTTCAATCGCCGAAACACCTTGAGCATGAGCAGCTATTCGTCCAGCCGGATCGGAGCTGATACTGCGGTAACATCCATGCCCTTCAGCATCTGAGTTAGATAAAATCTAATTCTCCATGTTCCCTTTGAATCCACGTCATGATGTCGGGAATGACCCGAAATGTCCATCGCCCAGTTGATGATTGCTCCCATCGGCGTTGCCATTGGTCCATTGTCACCCCCCTCTCTTCTTTCGTAATGATATTCCAGTTTGAGGCCCCTCCCGCTTGCGGCAAATAGAGTCTAGCTCCTCCTGCACAATGAGGTCGATCGGAGGCATATCTGCTAACACACACAGCATCATAGGAATACGGTGCGAAAACGCTCGAGCAACCCGCAAGGCGGACCTTCTATGCACCGACTTAGCCCCACGGGCGTATGACTTGAATGCCCATGGCATCAGCCCAAACAGGGGCTGCGTAGAGTAGAATGGAATTTACTAACGCTAGTCAGCAGCCCCGGCTTTTCTGCCCAGGACCCCCTACATTAGGCATAATGCGTGGCAATGCGGATGCCATACGAGATGCTTTCTCGAGACATTGCGCAGGTGCTCGTCAAAGCGCAGTCTCGCGTCAATATGCACTCCCAAATACCTCAGTGACAGCTGCGAGGAATTTTGCAGCCTCCTACATTAAGAGTAATACTCTCTTCTCACTTTTTGCCCGTCACCAGCACAGCCTCTGTTTTTGAGCGGCCATCTGTAGCCCTACCGAGTAAAGCACGCCGCGATCTCCGCCACAGCCTCGTTGGCAACCTGCGTGACTTGCTCGATGTATTTGCCGACAACGACAATTGCAACATCGTCAGCGAATCCAATCGTTTCTTGCGCCTTCCGCAACTCGAGCTTCAACACGGCGTCATACATAATGTGTCCACAACATCGGACCAAGTACCGAACCTTGTGGACACCGCCTGTGACCGTATAAGATTTGTACTCCAGACACATTTTCATATAGGAGGACTCTCTCCTTAAAGTAACTTTTTACCAAGTTCGAGATGACCTTGGAACTCCAAGAGTTTGTAGCGCCGAAGAATGGAGCTCCACCTTGCGTGTTAAAGGCGTTTTCACGTCTAGGGTCACTATAGCACAATACTTAATAGGACCGCCTTTCCATCGTTTGCCGTCAATGGCCTTGCGTGCGATGTCGATGACTGCATTAATAGCATCTACCGTGGATCTCGCTTTTCTAAAGCCGTACTGATTATCACACATCCTTGAGGCCCCTCTGTAAATGACTCAATACGATTGCAGATAATCCGCTCCAACACTTTGCCTGCTGTGTCCAGTAAGCATATTGGCCGATAGGCTGCCGGTCAGTAGGTGCCTTATCGCCCTTCGGAAGAAGGACTAGCTGTTGCTGCTTCCATCGACGGGGGAATCCCCTCTCGTATGCATGCATTATATGCGTGCAAGAATAGATCGGCCGAGTCTTAATAGCGGTCTTAATTGCTACATTTGGGACCCATCTTAATCCGGGGGCTTTGCAATCTTGGACCTTGCCGCAAGCTCTGGAAAATCATCCACGTGACTGCCGAACCCGCTTAGATCTTCCAGACAATCCTTCGGTTGTAACATATCTACCTGGCGAGGAAACAAGGTAGCTACAACTTTTCCCAAGAAAACCGGGCAAGTGGTGGTCGCCTGAACTACCCCTCTGGGGAAAGTTTCCTCTGGGGGGGGGGCCCCGTCACCAGCTTATACGGGCGTCCCCAGGTGAGGTGAATATGTGTGTGTGTGTGTGTGTGTGTAGGTAGGTGTGTGCGACTGAAAGGGGGGAGGAGGGGCAAGGATGATGAAGACAATATTGCGCATGGTTCATGGTCCATTAGTTAGTTGGTATTTGCCCATTATGAAAAAGCACGGAAAACTGCCGATCAGAGCAGCTCTCCTCCAGACGGGTTGAATAAGGTCGAGCTCGTGTCGAAAACCTCCGCCGTCGTGATTTGAACGTCAAGACCTTCCGGTCAACGATACCGCAGAGACAACGTCAGTGGCGTAGATTCAACTGATGTCAGCCGGGGCAAAATAATGAAATCGCCCCCCCTCGTAAATTAAATATAAAAATGTCATATACTGAATAGTTTAATAATTACTTTAAAAATACAAATATATTTGCAACTGCCCTATTTATATATTAAAAACTATGTAATTCGGAATAATTGTAATATAATTTTGAAATAAATAATCTAAAACGAAGTATAACTAATTAACAAGTGCATGTTTTTTTTATAAAAACACTTATCGAGATTTCAGAGCGGCAAACTTATCAAAATAAACAATAATGCATTTAGGGCGGGGGGGGGCATGGTCACCTTATTGCCCCCACCGATCCGTCACTAAGCAAATAAGTATGTTTATTTATTATTTAGTTATTTTTATTAGTTATTTTTTTATTTATCGTACGTATTTTATAAATATATACGTATACTCGTTTTAAAACTTAGGTTGTTTGGTGAAGAACAGTGTCATTATTTCTGTTCAGAGAAATCGTTTTTCAACAGCTCCAAATCCTTATTAAGAACTGTTCGCCGACATTTTGTGTTCAAAAATTTGAAAATGCTCGTATGGAGTAAATTTGTTTTCATGATTTTTATTTTACATATTTTAAATTTATTCTTTCATATTTTTGAAAACATAAGTACATAGTATATATAACTATATATAGTTATATGTATAGTTTTTATTACAACAAATTCCATACTCTAATAATAATATCAATAATAATAATAATAATAATAATAATAATAACAATAATAGTAATAATAATAGCAGTCTTTATATTTAAAACATTAAGGGGCTTTCGTTTAGAAAGAATTTAAGCTTCATACTACATCAAATTTCATGACTTTTGCATTAAATGAAAAGTATTGTTCCTCAGATGCGTTATAGATCGCCATTTTTCACCGGTTTTATAGTACAAAAATCAAATCGTAGAGTTAATAGGATGAAGGTTTATCTGCCGTCATTTGTTCATTATTTTGTTCTGCAAGTTGCTATCGATCGCAGTTTTGTCACATCGGCCAGAAAAGTACGTAGGTTATAGTTATGTGGCTATGTCTGTGTGAGCGTGCTCGTTACAACAGAAAATGAATATCTTATTTACGATGAGGTCTCTACTTTGTAAATACCAGGTAATTAATTCCATGTGAAGGTTTGCTACAGAATCTCCCTCAAGACAATGCTTCTGAGACGATGCTTCAAGACCAGTTAAAATGCACAAAACTCAATGCATGGTTTAATTTAAATATACATATTGAAAACAATTGGAATTTCATTAACCTGAAATATCGGTTAATAATGTGGGTAAAAAGTAATATGGGATAGAAGACAACGAAAATATTTAAAATTCTTGGGTTTACAAAACAACCAGTTTTGAGAGCATCTCTTATTATTGTCAATTTTTGGCAATTTTCCCACTAGTAGTGATAACAATAACAAAATGACGATAACAATAACGATATCAATAACGATAACCTCGACAAAAACAATGATAATAACAATGGCAATGAGACAATGTCAGTGACAATAGCAATAATGATAACTAACATTAATGACAATTACATTATTGATAATAATGACAATAACATTAATGACAATAATGACAATAACATTAATGACAATAATGACAATAACATTAATGACAATAAATACAATAACGATAATAACAACAAAAAGAATGACAATAACAGTGATTGGGCTCGTGTTGTGGCAGATGGCGCGGGCGCGGGCGTGGGCGTGGGCGTGGCTGATGGCGCTGGCGCTGGCCGGGTGGGCGTCGCCCGGCGGGCTGCCGCCGGCGGCCGAGGGCGCGCGGATCTTAGGCGTGTTCGGGCACATCGGCAAGAGCCACTGGGACGTGTTCGAGCCGCTGATGCAGGAGCTGGCTCGCAGGGGCCACCAGGTGACCGTCGTCAGCCACTTCCCGCAGGCGGCGCCGCGCGCCAACTACACCGACATCAGCCTCAAGGGCTCTCTCACTGACTTCAGTCCCGTCGGGCAGATCGACGTCACCGAGATGAAGGTACGTGCTCATATGCGCTAAGGATGCGACCATGATGAAAAGACATGGGTGAGCGGTACGTCGATGTATTTATAATGTCTCGTGACGTTTAATCAGCTATCACCACAGTGACGTTCAAGCTCCCGATTGGATGATACTGTAACGCGTAAGTGCCTCTACAAACTAATCTAAGTACAGTTCGGCGCACCGGTATGTTTTCGTACTGCCCAGCACCAGTTTTGGTCACGAACCACAGCATGGGCACTGCGTTTGAAACAACTGACCAAACGCTCGCCGCCATTTTGCATGGCGAAAGAGATCTGATGAGAAACATTTTGAAAGTGCCATAAGTGACTATTTTCAAGGCTGACCAACAAAACAAAAAAACACGAAGGTGTAATTGAAATAAAAGATGGACTATTATTAAATATTGCTTCGTATATCTGTTTCAAAGACTTGTAACAAGGTGATTTTTGGTATCTGGCTGCATTGAAAATTCTCGCTAATATTGTGACGCGAACTGGTCCCTAAACCTCATTGGCTCAAGCCGGATAAGTTGCGCAACTCGTCGTGACGAGTTGGTCACTACCCTGAAGAAGCCTGCGACATGACAGGCGAAACGTCGGCCTATCTGCCAACGACGCGGCGTCACCCGGACAATCTAGAAGTAATTTGGACTTTTAACAAAAGTTTGTTATATTACTGGATAATTTAAAAAAAACAGGAATAGGAACTTCAGTTACCGACGAAAACTTGATTTAAAATTATTCTCTCTAGGTCACTTTGACCTAAAGAATATTCAACTGGTATACAAATATCTAAAAATTATTACATGTTTTTTATTTCGATGATATATTTTAATTTAAAAATTATATAGCAATAACGTAAAAATATCGAACACAAAACACCGATGTTACAAACATCGGATTCAAAAATTGAATTGTAGGAATTCTGATATGGTATTAACATAATTAAGTAAAGAAGTTATGGAAGTCATCTCAGTCAAATTAATATATTTTTTTAGAGAGCGGGCTTTCGTCGGCTTTGCGGAAATGACTTCCATTATTTCTTCTCTTAAAAATTGATGTTACATCCATAGATGATTTGAAAAATTCGAATTCGGTGTCGCATCCCTAATATGCTCAAGGGTACCACTTGCCCCTCGGCGCATCCAGAATTTTTCATTGGGGGAGCTTAGAAAGAGACAATTTGCAAAGAATTATTCATTTGAAATGATTATAAAATGAATTTTTATTTGCTGAATTCTAGTACAAATTTATAGACACTTGATATACTGTATGGCTTTCGTTAGTACTCGCATAAAAATTTTGTAATTTGTAAACTGACCCGATAAAAAACTGTGGATGGCAGAAAGGCAAAAAATCCTTCCTTCGCATTTCTGCGGAGAAGTAAAGCCGTCTAACCCATGTTGTAGATTTATTGCTTGTAAATAATCTTCAAGCCTAAAAGAAGCATCTAAGCTAAATTTAAATTTCCTGTGTGATACCATATTTCTCCGCTAGATGGTGAAAGGAGCGTAGCGAAATTTGTGCGGTGAGACGGAAGAGCGGGCCTAATGGCCCAAATTCTGCGACGTAAAATAAATCATGAACAAAACTAAACTAAGGCACTGATTTCTTCCGGGTTGACTCTTCTGTTTGGAAGAAGCAACCCCTCGCAATCTCCATCCGCGATTGTCTCGATTGTGCCCGCCCAACGATCGATGGTAACCGAACAAAACTTGATATATTTGTTCATAACTCTTGTTCTCATTGCCGAAAGCACCTCAAAATTGCACTGTATGCGTTTTAAATTATGCTTTATCTGCTGGCAAACTCCGAGTGTCCGACATCGTGAGGGTTGCATGTAAACAGTTTTGATTTTTAGAACAATGAGTTACAAAATGTAGAACGTTTACACGGGACCAGCTCGTAGATTTTTATTACTTTTAAATTCCGTCAGTTATTGACATTTTCCTAATCATCATTAGAAATTATTTTTAACATGCCACATAATATTTTCATTTTCAGTGCAATATTTATAGACTCTTCTTTATTTTAAAATAGAGAGACATAGAACACCAATGGTGTCCCGGATGATACCAATTCTAACACCGCTTTAATGGTTTTCGAACAACCGGATAACTTAGAATTACAGTGACCGAATACTTCATTGACACGGTAGCTCGATATTATTGCAACTCTATCAACTCTACACACTATTAACTTTTCCATCCCTGTACAACAGTATAGCGAGGGAAAGTATTGGAAACGCCGCAATAATATGGTTTCGTATTTGTGGTCATAAAATCCGTGTTCAAGGTTCTTTTAAGCTGTAACTTCGCACTCATAATCGTAACAAATACTATTGGTGGTGTTCTACAGATGATTAAAATTGCTGAAATTATTTCCGGATCCCAGGTAAATCCAGCGCAGATTTAATATAACAGATACTTATTTGTTCCCTGGGCGTTCGGAAACAATGGGAGTGGTATTTTCATTTCACGTTTGCTCTCCCTCCCCAGGTCGACAACATGTGGGACGTGTACAACGAGCACCTGCTGCTGTCGCAGCTCGCGGTGACCGGTTGCGAGGTGGCCTTCGCTCACCCGGACGTGCAGCGCTTGCTTCGCTCCAATGAAACCTTCGACCTGCTCATCACCGAGCTCTTCACCACCGACTGCTACGTCGCCTTCGCTCATCACTACAAGTAAGCGGCAATCGAAGCGTAATATACGAGAAACCGTCTTGGGAGAATGGGGTCCCTGGGTCTGAAATTGCGTGCAGTAAAACCTCATTATCGCGAATTCTAAAAGACATAAATAATTGAAGATCGGGTAATTCAAATTCGTGTTATCCGATTATTATAAATGACCGTATTTCTGTAATCCCTTGCAGGGACCCAAGTTTTGTTCGTGTTGCGGGGAAATTCGTGTTAAGCGAGTTCGTGCTAACGAGGGTTGACTGCAATTAGATTTAGAGAAGTCAGAATTATGAGTTGTTTCGTCACAGAAAATAATTGAAAAATCAAATAGAAATTTGTGAAACGTGTAAGATTGGTGCACAATAGTGCTATATTTATAAAATTTCAAACCTTTTTATATAAAACACTGGTTCTCGAGTTGGAAAATTGTTTGTTTTTATTTGAAATAGCGCACGTAAACTGAGACTCCTTTTGACAAACGTTAAGTTGATGAAAACTTGAATTTTAGAAAAAAGTTTCAAAATTTTCGGGAACTTTCTCCGGTTTTGATGAAACTCCGGGCCTCTGTAGACCTTGCACGAGGACTCTGCACACGGCTGACGTCACAAAGGGAGACGGCTACATTGGATGCCGTCTCAAAAACATCGACTTCGTAGCTTTTCGATAGACAGACCCGGCTCCAAAAAATTACATTCTCATTTTTGTGTGAGAAAACATACAAGAAAAGCAATTAAACAAATTTCTAACGCAGCCAAATCAAATTTCTGACCGATTTCAATCCCTAGCTCGCAATAGACTATCCGAAGTTTCCTAATAGACTATAGTATGCGAAGGTGGCTCTAATGCTCATACGCAGTGCCTTCCTACTCATGTTTCTCGGTCACTCTTTAAAGGCCGTCAAATGCACAAATATTGCGCGTAAAATCTATACTCTGAATTAAATGTACGGCAAATTAATTGCTGTCAGTTGGAACGCGATTATCCAATCGCGAGCTTCCTTAAAACTTACATTTTGGATACTGAAGCTCCCATTTTAATAACCTCGTCCCAGCTGGTCAAAACTCAATTGGTCCTACATTTATATCGGAGTATAACATCAGGGTTTGTGTTACCTGAGATTCCGTCATTAACACTCCGAGTTTCGCGAAACGGACTCGAGTGAAATATTTCGATGCTACCACATGGCCGATTGAACGAACATCCAATTAACCTCTTTTCCAGCATCCCGTACATCGGGCTGAGCTCGTGCATGATGATGCCGTGGGCGTACGAGCGCTTCGGGAACCCGCAGAACCCGGCCTACATCCCCGACCTCTTCCACGCCCACGGCATGCAGATGTCGTTCTGGGAGCGCTGGCAGAACTCGTGGAAGACCCTGCTGAACAACCTGGCGTACGAGTACCTGTACCACCGGCCGTCGGAGCAGGTGGTTCGCAGGTACGACGTACTTTTGTCTGTATTTTTCTTCTCTAGCAAAAAGTTTCTTATCTATTTTAATGAATTTCTTATAGTCTGGTATCTCGCTACTGTTGAACAAATATTCTGACTTTTTCTTCAAAAACTGACACATTAATACTATTTTTCCAATTATTTATTTTGTTAACCATTTCGATTCATTTTTTTAATTCTATTTATTTAAGATCAACAACTGGGTGATTAGCGATCACGAGAATCAATTTATAATTTACACAAGAATAAACATTTTTTACGGTTATGTAATTATATAATTACATACAATTCATACAAGCATATAAATGGTCAAAATGTATTAATCTTGTGAATATTTACATAATTGGGATGGATACACATTTATTTACATTACACAAGTCATTGAAATAATTCGAACCTGAAATTAGTCGGCTTGATGTAAAGAGGGCTTTGGCGAGAGTCAAAAACAATAAAGCTCCAGGACCAGGAAACCTTAGAATTGGAACTTTAAAAATACGGAGCTCTAGTATAATTGAAACACCTCCAAAATCTTTTTAACAGAATTGAAGTTAGCGGTGATATATCCCGCAGGAATGAAATATGTCATACATCAGTTCCATACACAAGAAAGGTGACAAAATTATTTGTGAAAATAACAGAGGAATTAGTGTCATCCCTCAATAGCTAGGCCTATTCGCTAGTATTTTAAAGGAAAAAATACAAAAAGGAATAACTTTCAGCGAAAACAAAGTGTTTTAGAGTGGGAGGTCATGTTTGGAATAACATCCATTGCTTACGCAAGATAATAGAAAAAAATGGAATGCACAATATACATACATATATATGACATTTATTGACCTGGAAATGGCCTATGACAGTGTTTCAAGATGTAAAATTTGGCCAGCAATGAAAGACTGAAATGCAAGAAAAATGGATTAGTTTAGTTACAAAAATGTACCAGAATACTCGAAGCGTGCATTAAAATGGGAGGGAAGTTACCCGAAGCATTAGAAACTAACAAAGGGTTAAAGCAAGGATGTAGTTTATCGTGCCACTTCTCTTTAACATATATGGACACAGCTATTGGACAACTGGTACAAGAAATGTTCTCAAACGGGAGTTCCCATAAATGACAAGTACTTACATTCTTTAGTAGAGAAATGTGGTTCTTCCAAGAGTGCTTTTGGTCGAATATCATGCCCATGATTTTTCAACAGAATGTACGACCTACTTGGTGGTTTCCAATAAAGAGGACAGGATTTTCATTTAAAAGGTTTGAGCTTCTAGAGATTATAATAAATTCCATTTTCGTAGTTCTTGACAGGGAGAAACCTGAAGAACGGACCCATGTTTGAATTTTTTAAAGATTTCTTGGATTATGTTAGTTGTTACAAGTAGATTTTTGCCACAGCATACAATTGAAATATCATTAGCGAAGAGAAATAATTTACTTGGAGCTTCTATGATACTATTTATTTCATTTATTGCGATCAGAAAAAGGAGCACGCTAGTAACTGAGCCCTGAGCGAGGCCATTCATCATGTCCCTGCGTATTGATATTTTATCAAACATGCGTACACGCAGATATCTTTGTTACACCAAGTTTTTTTTTCAAAAAAGCCAGTAAGTTGCCTTTAATATACATTAAAATAAGATTACGTAGTAGTCGGAGTTTAAAAATAATTTCGAAAGCTTTCTCAATATCAAGCGAAGCAACAATTGCATGCTGGTTAATTGCTAGTGCATCATAAATATTTGTGTCGATACTTATTAGATGGTCGTTGCTTGATCTATGTTGTCGAAATCCGTTTTGAAAAGGTGATAGTAAGTTTCTTGTTTCTAGGAGCTTTCTGAGACGGTTGCCTACCATTTTTTCTAGTACTTTGCAAAGAGTACATGTCACTGATTTTAGATGGATCGTTGCCTGGTTTCGGTGCAGCAATTACAAGAGCTTCTCTCCATTGCTCAGGGAAGGGTTGGGAGGTGAAGAGACCATTATAAATTTTTTAGAGATATTCAATGACACATTTAGGAAGATTCTTCAAGAAAATATTAAGAATATTATCAGGACCTGGTGCAGAGTTTTTACTATTTTTTTAAAATGAAGCTCATCCATCAGGATTTGACAGTTGAATGAATAATTCTTGTTACGTAGGAGGGTTTGTATGTTTTTTTGAGTGGCTAGGGATATAGACGGAATTAATTTATGAAAGGATAGTTTATAGTATTAGCTGGAATTGTTGTCGAATGAATATGCCAGAGCATTGCACATGTCTTGAGAACCCTTCTATTTCATTCCGTTTTCATCTTCTAATATTGGAGGTAAGCTAGTTGAATAAGAGCCGCTAATCGATTTTATTGTTTGCCACTGAGTTGTGGATGGAGTTTGGCCCGTAATAGATGATGTAAAATCTTTGAAAGATTGTAGCATTGTATTTTTAAGAGTTAAGTGGGCTTTAGCTCTAGCATTCTTATATAATATGCTCAGTTATATCTGTACATATATTTTCTAAACGCTTTCTTTTTTTCTTTGATGGCTAACGTGCAATTTTCGTTCCAACACGATACTTGACGGTTTCGGATAATCCCCGAAGATTTAGCCGGTGGAGCAGCTGAATCATTTAAGTCTGTAAATATAATTTGGTTAGTCAGATCTGGTGCCCACTCATTTATATCAGGAAGTTTGTTAATGTTATTATCGACATATGATTGAAATAAGGTCCCGTTACCTTCCGTACTAATCCACTTCTGATGAGTGCGGGTAATAGAGCATTTTTGAAAATCAGAGAGGTGAATAAACAATGGGTAATGATCGCTGTCATAAAGATCATTACTAGAAAACCAAGAAATACGAGTTCCAATGGCGTTGGATGAAAATGTCAAATCAATAACATTGCCTTTTGCATATCTAGTAGAAAATAGGTATCATTGCCCGTATAATGAAGAATAATGTTATTATTGTTGTCAAGCCATTCCCCAATAATTCTGTCATTCGATATGTACTAGAAGATCTCCACAGTACATTGTGTCTAATAAAATCTTCCATGATGATAAATGGTTTTGGGAGTTGCTGAACAATGTCATCAATTTAGTGATATTTATATCTTGGCTATTAGGTAAATATAAGTTACAAATTGGGACAGTGAAGTTAATTTTAATTCTAATTGCAGTTGCTTCCAATTGCGTTTGAAGAGGAACATTATGTAAGAAAAATTCTAGTTTAGTATAAATTGCAACGCCACCACTTGTAATGTTGGAATTATTTCTATTACAAAATGTATATCTGTATCCAAACAATGAGTCACAATTTTGAAATTTAAAATTTGTTTCATGAAAGCAGATTATTTTTGTTTAGAATTTGTTTATGAGAAAATCATCTGTGAATTCTCTAGCAATTGCTACAGTACAGTTATTACACTTCGTTCAAAGAAACTTTGGAGTTGATGTATATTTAGTGGGTAGTGGACGTTAGGAGATTCTAATATTGTTTTAATATTGGACCATGACTGATCGTTAACATTTTCAGAAGAGGTTTTAGCTTTTTTCTTATTTTTGGAGGGTTGTTTCTTTATTTTTTCTTTAGTTTCAGTAGTTTTCTCTTCCATGTCAGAGGTTTCCGAATTATTGTCTGGGATTTCATTCTCGCTATCAGATTGGTTGCTAACCATTTCTGAGTTCGAGCTTTCAGAACACAACGGTCTCTTCAATCTGACGGGGTTGCTGGCAAGGTCAACTTCCATTGAGTTTCCTTTCGAGTCAACAGGGTTTTCATGCGGCCGACTCAAGGGGCGGGGTGGTGGGTAGCTGGGGGGGGGGATCTGTCAAGGACATGGTTAAAGCTAGAATTTTCACTTTTGGGAAGTGTTGGTTCAAATACTTTGGGAGGAACATTAGAATTAACATTAGAATTTACAATAACCTCATTAGTTCACTCTGTGATTTCTACTGCCGTAGGGAGAGATAGGGTATTATGTAATTGGGAATTACATGAATTTGGGCAGTTTGTAGCAATATGGCTCTAATTTTTACATAAAAAAACAAATAGGAACATCAGGGTTTATAGATGTTTATATATATACAGTGGGGGACATTATCTATAAACACTTGAAATTATTCAGGTAATTTATGTTCATCATCCGGTGAAACAAATGTTTGACGACGCAATCTGAGGACGTGGCTCAAGTTGGAGTTATGTTTTTTTCTTCTTATATCAGACAACTGATGATGATGGCTAAGCCATCGAAAGCTGCTATTGCATTAAAAAAATATTGTTGGCAATGACAACATCTTTAATTATTTTAAAAATGCCAAAGATATCTTACCACAACACCTATATGGAATTATTAAATCCAGCACGAAGGAAAGTTAACGGTACTACAGTTCTAACACCGAAAGTTAATAATTTTTCTTCTATCACTTGATGAGGGATACTTTGACAAACATTTGAGAGAATAATTCGTTTGTTCCTGAAAATTAATGGTGTTATTGGGACACCTTGATTAGACACAACGATGCTTTTATGATTGAAGACTAGATCATCTGCGATTTCCTTACTGGATAGATAAACAGGTGATTGGTAGATAACGTTTCAATAAATTCTACAATTGGCGCACTATTTGCCGAATCTATGATGATAGCATTTTCTTTCTTAGGAAAGAGAGATTGCATAGTAACTTTAACATAATTAATTGTAGTCTTACTGTTCTGGTTTCCTGAAGATTGATGAACTTGAGAGGGCTCCATGATGGTCACGAAAAAAAGACACTTTTCACTTAGTTAAGCAATATCGCTTCACTAAAGAAAAATTCCACTTCTACCACGTTTTACATGGGACTGACTGCCAAGCGCCGAGTCGGTGAACGCTCGCACAACGTGATTTTGCCCGGAGCGGACGGAGCTTCTGACCTCCACGGCAGTCAGGACGCGACTGCATTTCGATTCTTATTGGGCCATTATAAAAGTTGTGACAAACAAGTCTTGAAGATTGAAACAGATTTTGTCTGTGGGTGTTTCTCGACTGAAGACGTGATTTATGTTGTCTTATCCATTCGCGTCGCGTGGGTGCTTCAAAACTATTTAAATCATATTAACTTGCTCTGAATGTGAATTAGAATAAAAAATGAAAGTTCAGAAACGCTTATAATTGGTCAGTACGAACTGTTACCTTAGCACCTTTTTGAGCTTGTGTGTAAAGAAGCTCATATATATATATATATATATATATATATATATATATATATATATATATATATATATATATATATATATATTCAGAAATTGTTTTGTTTTTAATAAACGGAAGTCGAAAATGGACCTTTCGTTCGTATGCATGTCACGCTGTGCCATGGGAACAATATAACTGATGATCATTAATAATTGGTGCTGCATAGTAGTCCATTTCAAACACTGTGATCCAGCGCTAAGAAATGGTCATGAACTGTGACTATCTTGTTCTTAAAGGAATTTTTTGACATGTGCTCGTCAGTACCGGAGCTAGATACTTTTGAGCCTGGAGCAATGCTGAAATCTAGTCCTCCCTTCAAAAAATTTAAAATGTGAAAGTTGTGTCAATTTTATTTCAATAAATAACAAAAAAAATCGTTATCGACGTTTAACCTAGAAAAATGTTTTGGAAATATATTTTAAACTACAGTTTAAGTAAAAATATTTTGTGATCAAGTAATACAATTTTTACGGCGAGCTTAAATCGCAAAAAAAAAAATAAGTTGGTCTTTAATAAAATCACTAGTTGTTTAGTACATGAAATAATAAATATGAATTTCAGTGGAACCCATTTTTAAAAGAGCGTTGTTTGATTAATTTCATAGAGTTCTCCCTCATAAGTAATGATTATAATTAACTACATAAAGTAAAAAATTAATTAAATATGTTATAAAATACCACACTAATGTACCGCGACATAAAATTCCGGTAACGATTTTCTCGAATTCTATTTTTTTCCTATCTTTTACTATTTTACTCAAGCCTAAATGACGCCTCTGAGCTAAATTCAAATCGCCTGTTTCTCGCCCAAGAAATACCTTCTTTCTCTGCTAGATGAAAGGAGCGTAGCGAAATTTGCGTGGCCAGACGGAAGAGCGGGCCTGATGGACCAAGTCTCGCCACGTAAGATAAGGCAAATTCAAATTCAAATTCAAATTTTTTCCCCATCAGACCAATCATCGGGCCCCCTGGCTTACGCGTCTCCGGGCGATCATCCGATCTGCCCATATCTAGCGCCAGCACTGACCTACGATCACTTCGACTTAACTTCCTCCCAGTTATTACATTTCACAGTTTGTTGTAAAATTTCTGGTCCACCTATACATCAAAACTCACGTTGATTACGCAGATTCATCTACAACATCGTCCACGTGATTTTTTTTAAAAGCAATACCTCTTCGTGTGCGCGCAGGTACTTCAAGGACCTGCCGCCGCTGAAGGAGATCGCGCGCAACGTGAGCATGATGTTCGTCAACACGCACGTGTCGCTCAGCCACGCGCGCCCCTACGTGCCGGCCGTGCTGGAGGTGGGCGGCATCCACCTACCGCAGAGGAAGCCGCTGCCCAAGGTGCGCCACGCGGCTAAGTGGGCGAGCGAGCACCGCGTTCACCCGAATTCCAAGCGTCACCCCTACCCCAATCCCTACTGCCCAAAATGAAAGTCTTTTCACGCCACAATGTACGAGCAAAGGCGCTCGCAGCCTAAAGCACGAGAAGTTTCTGGGCCTTTTTTCGCATTTAACTTTTTTTACTTACACATGTCATATTTTACTAGTACATAAATAAAACGTACTCCAAGGAGAATGAAATTATGATTTTCATTACAAAATTAATAAAAGTAATTAATTTTACATTTAACCATTTATAAAGTTACTAGATGACTAGGAGAGCCTCTTGCCTAATTGACCTATAACAATTTCCCAAATTTTAGGTAAAAAGATGTAAATTAGGAATTAAAAATATAACGGAAATAAAATATTTAATTTTATTTAAGATTATTTAAGATTAAGGTGTACTTTTCAAAATGTTCAAGGGGGCACGACGAATGCATTTTGTGGCATGATTCGTTCACGCGGGCGGTCACGTATGATTCGTTTACCCGGGAGTATATATGGAAGAGAAAAGATATGGGGTAAACAGAAGGCAACCAAAATGAGGGATTTCTGGAAAACGTTAAGAAAATATACAAGCTAAATTGTTTTTAAAGAGAGCATTCGCATAAATGTGATGGTAATTATGCGTTTTGTATAAAATGCGCTAGTAATTATTCGTTGGATAGACACAAGGATGTTAACGCGACGGCCGAAGATCCGGGCCTCGTTCTCTACTTAAAACTGCGTAGCGAGGAGTTACTTTTATTCTTTCCGCGCGAAAGAACGCCGCGCCGCAAGTGACTCATTCTCGGAGTTGACAGCGCGCTTGAACGAATCGTGCCCAAAAATTTCAAACTGCATTTCTACCACGGAATGCTTCGCAGGACGTGAAGGAGTTCCTGGACGGCGCGGGCGAGGAGGGCGTGGTGTACTTCAACATGGGCTCCATGATCCGCGCCACCTCCATGGCGCCGGAAAAGCGCCAAGCTTTCCTCGAGGCGTTCGGGCGCCTGGGGCGGCGCGTGCTGTGGAAGTGGGAGGAGGCCGACATGCCCGGCCAGACGCCCAACGTCAAGACCAGCCGCTGGCTGCCGCAGTTTGACATCCTGAGTGAGTGCACACAGGCGACGACTCGCGATACTTTTGATAAGAGTTCACGCGCGGAATCTCTGCTGTCAGTGACGTCGCAAAGGAGAATGGCAGTTGACTAAATTCCGCCTCGAAACATCGACTTCCTAGCTTTTTGACAGGCAGTGTCGCCATCTAAAACAACATTTTATGTTAGAGAGCACCCAATATCAAAGTATTTGGACTGGCGGGACCATCAGTTGCTACGATGTCGGGAACGAAAGAGCCGAAAGCTTTAAAAAAATCGCTTATCCGAAAACAAAAATGTTGTTGGTTAATTATTAACACTCCTACAATTCATTTAATATAACTTGTCAAAGAATTTAAGAATCATTTCAAGGGTAAAAACAGTGATACAAACCTCCAAGAGACCCAGAAACCGTTCTCCTGAACTAATCTGTCAAAAATCCTTCTTACGCTAAAAAAATACTTTTCTTTGGAGTGGAAACAAAGCCGGCTGACCCACGTTGTAGGTGTACTGCATGTAAAATATCCTCAAAGCCATAAGAAGCCTCTGAGCAAAATTCTAATTACTTGTTTCGTTGGCTGAGCAATACCTTCTTTCGTAGTTAGATTGCGAAAGGAGCGTAGCGAAATTGGAGTTGGTCAGATAGAAGAGCAGGCCTGATGGCACGAGCATCTCCATGTAAAATAAGGCATCATTGAATGGAATGGAATGGAAATGCTTAAAAGCTCCGGGTATCTCTTGTCCGTAGACCACCCCAAGGTGAAGGTGTACATCGGGCACGGCGGGCTGCTGGGCTCTACCGAAGCCGCGCACGCGGGCGTGCCCATGGTGGCCATCCCGATCTTCGGCGACCAGCGCGCCAACGTGCAGAACCTCCTGCAGGCCGGCATGGCGCTCAAGCTCGACTACCACGACGTCACGGCCGACAGCGTGCTGGCCGCGCTGAAGGAGGTGCTGCAGAATCCCAAGTAGGTCGCTCCATCTTTTTCTTCTCCACCTCCTCCTCCTCCTCCACATTCTTTCCTGACTAATCCCCCGTCTTCTTTCTCGCTTTCTCACCTTCGTATCCTTCGACTCATCATCTCCGTCGCATCCTACATCTTCTCTTTCTCGTCCGCCACCACGTTCTTTTTTGTCTTGTCCATCTCATTTTTGATCTTTTTCTTCTCCGTCACATTTTTATCTTCTTCTCCGTCTCCTTTTCGATCTTCTCCGTTTCCGATACCTTTGCAATCTTCTTCGACTCCGTCTCCTTTTCTATCTTGTCTGTCTCTTACACCGTCTTCTTCTTCTCCGTCTAGAATTTGTGAGCAATATGACTGTAGGTGTGTGTATGTGGGATAGTTTACTTAAGATGTTCCCTTCGAATGTCTCCTTACCATTGCGGATATTGAGATGCAATTTTTACTAAAATATATGTATGCAAATGGCACATATATGTATAATTTTAAAATAGTTTTAGTTTTATCATTTAAGTGATTTTGACAAAACATTTAATATTTGTTATTGGAAACTTACATCTTTTGTAGTTTCACAACTACAGTAGAAACAACTCCATGTAGTTTCGTATTTATGAATGTATGTGGTATGTGTATGTATATATGTATTGTATGTATGAATGCATGTATGCACATGTGTGAGTGTAATGCGACTTTGTGTGTGGTTGTGAAAAAACAATAATAGCAAAGAAAGCAGAAGAAAGTGCGTATACAAACTGCAAACTGCATTTATGCAAACTGTTTTCCTCTGCCTTTCAGAGACGCGTGTCATGATGACGTTGGCCCGACCCCATTTCCTCTCATTCATTGGGCGCTTGTGTCGCAGGTACCGCGAGGGCGCGCGGCGCGTGTCCGAGGCGTTCCGCGACCGGCCGGTGGGGCCGCTGGACGCCGCCGTCTTCTGGACGGAGTACGTGCTGCGGCACAACGGGGCGCCCTTCCTGCGCAACGCCGTCGCCGCCGACCTGGCGTGGTACCAGCGCTGGCTGCTGGACGTGGTGGCCGCGTCGGCCGCCGCCTTCGTCCTCGCCGTCCTCGCCCTTCGTGCCCTCGCCGCCCGCCTCCTGCCCCACGGCCCCACCGCCCACAAACTCAAGGGCGAGTGATCTCTTGGGATGGCAAAAAAAAATCATCGATTGTTTTAAAACAGCGATATTTTCCATCAAAAACATCGATATCATAACATCGATATTTTGATTTCGATATTTTCTTCAGATCGATATACTATTTATTGAGAAACATCGATGTTTTCAAAAGAACTTTTTATGGTATAAATGTTCCAGGATCTATTTTATCTGTGGATTGCTCGCAATCAACAGACATTGGTGACTGTCTCTGTTGTCGATCCCCACGCGGCACTAAATCGTTTGCTATTCGCAACCTTCCTCTAGTGTTGTTCCTGTTTTGATTATTTGGTACGTGGTACTGTCGTTAAACTGCAATTTCAACTTTAAATACACAGAGCTTTGATTAGAAAATTAAGATGACAGTCAAATTTGAGATAAAATATACTTTGAGCTAATAATGACGTACTATGTATCACAATAGAACCAGGACGTTTTACTTCGAAATGTTTCGTAATATTTAAAACATCGATGCTTTTTGTTGACGTTTTCATCGACATCGAAAACCTTTTGGTGGTGTATCGAAGTATCGATGTATCGATGTGTCAATGTTTAGCTAAAATTTGCCATCACTAGTGATCGCCATTCCGTTTGGAGACGGTTGGGCGCGTTCTTCGTTTGTGTTAGGATGCGTCCACGAAGTGAAATTGCATGCGCGAGGTTAAAAGACGCAACAAGCTATGGAGAGATTACTCTAAGAAGGGAGCGCTTTGGCAGCTACCGTTTGTCTACTGCTGACAACATAACTGCAGGTTATGTCCATGGCTCAATTCGTCAATGCGTTCGTTTGCAGATAGTTTACTTGTAAAATTGCTTCGACCAAACTGGTCCCTTCTTAGAGTACCTTTTCTGTATTTGACGCGTATATGCTCTACGCTGCCCACACTGTGCCTCCTTGTCGTTCACTGGATGCATGACTGAATGCACTGACGGCATGCGTGGGATTTGCACTTGCAACCGACGAAAGAACAATAATGGTAGAGTGTTTTTTAAGAAGAACGTTCTTTTTAAGAAACTTAGGACCGAGATAATTATATTTTAATTTGAGTAGTAATGTCGTTGTTTTATTATGTTTTGTGCTAAAGTCACAACATACAACATTGTGTTCTTTTCGTCATTCATAACTTCAGTCAAGTAATCTTCATTAAATTAAATGTTATTCTCATTTCCGGAAAGGGACATAGTTATGATGGTGTTGCATTTTTCCCACAAGACTTCAAATAAATTCTCGGTTATCCGGGAGACGCCGCGTCGTTGGCTGGGAGGCCGACGTTTCGCCTGACATGTCGCAGGCTTCCTCAGGGCGTCACTGCACTGCGACGCAGCGTCTCCCGGATAGCCGAGAATTTATGGATTCGAGCCGCGGAAGCCCACGTGTGCACAAGACTTCAACCCTATCTAGTGTCAAAAGTACCTAAAAACGACATCACCGGCGTTATAAATGCAGGTTTCTTTTTCTGAAGGGTATCTGTTCTTCGAAGAAAACGCGCAGTGTGATTCAGTCTTCGCGAGGAAGCCGTGTGCTATTTCATGCGTCCTTTCATTCCAAGAAAAGACACATACGCGACGCGCGCTATTGCATGCGACATATGTATTCCCCATACGTCACAGATTTTACCATTTTTTGACAAAAAATCAAATCAGATACATGGACAGAATTCAAAGAAAAGACACATTATGTGAGCACAGTCGTAGACCTTTAAGATACAGAATGTAGAGCAACAGGGATGGCCGCTGCCATCTAATATCTTCTCATCAATCCATTAGCCTCGCCATGTAGCGTTTAGAAATTGAGAAAAATCTATAAATTTAAGACATTATGGAGTCTGTAGAGTGTGTTTATATTAATGTTGGGTTCATTTGTGGTTACCAACATACACAATAACGTACATTTCGAATTCTCCGGCAGATTCGAAGGCGGAAAGGAAAGCGCAATTTTCTGTAAGAACTGTTTTCATGATCATAAGCCCTAATACTCTGGCGTACGCTATACTTCCGATTGGGCGAACAAACCTTGAATTTGGGGCTTGTTTCACTATCCTTTTTGTAACGTTTGGTGGTACATTTGTTTTTGCAACCAATAAGTTCTGGATATTAGATAAATGTTGTCATGTGCAAAGTGATGATCCCGATTTGGCAAACATGCCATGAGCTGAACTGAATCATTCTTGCAATCAGATTAAGACTTATTTCGTATTTGTCACCAATATGCACTGAACATAGACAAGTATCTCATAATACGTTATCCCTTTAGATTTGATAAACAAGGCTCGTTGTGTCGCTCTCAATAAGCCGTCATTTCTTTAACCAAACTGAGAGCATTTTCGCTTTTATAATCAAATACACAGCAAGAATGTTCTATTTTGTTTGTTAACATATGAGATTGAGATTTCTGGACGGTTCTCTTCTTCTGTAAACTTGCAAAACAATGGATGAGCAACGAAGCGATGTGTAATGTTTCTTCTTTTTGTAGAAAACTTTATCATTCTTATACTTTAACTGAAAATTACTCATCTCTTTGGAAGGAGAAACATGCCTGACTTGTAGGAAAAATTATAAAGCGAGAGACATCAACGTTTCTTTTGTTTAGAAAACTGGTAAATTAGTTTTTGTAACCAACAGACCTGAGATTTTCTTCTTGGCATCTTTTCTGCGATTTTCAGTATAAGTATCTCCCTTCATTTCCACCACATCATCTTCTTAATCGGTTGTGCTTATCGGCCAATGCTATCTGTCGATTTTGATCCCCTTCTCAACCACATCAATATTTTATTGCAAATGATGATTTTTCTCACTATAACAAGTAAACATGAGGCAAACAAGGCAGTGGGTAGGTATCTAGAAACGCCTCTTACCTTTGTAACCAACAGTCGACGTGGGATCTTTTCCTAAGGCAGTAAGCAAGATTGGCGTCCCACGTGTGTTCCTTAAAAAAACTTTTTAATCTTCCTCGTCGATTTCTTCTTTTTGTGGCATGATCAAGCTCAAGGACGGTGCGAGACACGAGAGGACAATACCTCTAGGAGAAGTTGGATTTTCCCCTCCTCCCTGGCACCAAATAGCCTGTCTTCTGCCGTTCCTGCATCCAGTTCACATACTCATCCGAGAATAGTTTGACAGGCGAACTAGTCTTCCGTGACTCCTCCTCGCTCCCTGCCATAAAAAGGAAAAAGAACTGGCTTTTTTTTCAAATGAATGGAATATAGATTATAACAACGTCGAAATGAGAGTACTGCATTTCGAAAACATATGCTGAAAAGCTAAAATAGTTCAGCTGGTGAGGTTGACACAGAAAAATGCGGTTTTGTGATTTGGAAATAATCTCCAGGCGCGCGTACATTATTTTTATTTTCCTGAACACTCTACAAGGAAATGGCGCGATGTGACCATCTACTGCCTAATTCTTCTTTCAATCGGAAGGACTAGCTTATTAATCTCACTATCAAACTTTGTGGGTGCCGCAATCATTAAAAACATCCTGAATTTGCAAATTGGCCATAATCTTTCACACCGATTTAAAAATGGCCACTCTGCAAAGCAGGCGTTAACTAGGCGCTCTTCGCTTATGAATTCAATACCACTGCTGGCTTGCAAAGCGCAGACTGCTTCGAAAGGTGTTTCTGCGAGGAATTAGGCGGGAGGCAGCTGGCCATCCTAGAAGCTAAGAATAAGATAAATACTAATACACATAATATTACTATACATAAGGTCTCAAACAATTTAATACTACTTTTTCCGAATTTAGTTTTTATCTGTTTTCATTTTTTGTAAGAAATACACTTCAGACCGCAATACACACCTTGCCGCAACCGTTATCTTTCCATCAATATGAGCTATCCTCTTGGAGGCTCTTTCCTCACAAATTTCAGCGCTCTGTCTGCGTTCCGCGAAACATGTCAGTTGTGTAATCACACGCGAGAGGCTCGGTGCAAGCTGAAAAAGTGCGATTAAAGTGTAATGTCTTTCGGAATTTTCGAATAAGAAAAATTAATTTATGACACAAAGTAGGCACAAATTAAAGACGGTAATTTCTGCGAACAAAAAACCAAATGAGGGCCATGACATATGAAATGTGATTCACAAAAGCAACTCTTAAATATCTCTTCTTACATAATTAATATATTAAAAGTGATTCAGTAGTTTACATGACACATGATTTCATACTTTAAGTAATTTGCATGATTGACGATGTTATCAATAAAAAAGTAACAAACTTTTCATTGGGTAAAGAAAATAAAATATCTGAATAACAAAGGGATTTTACAAATTGGAGAAAAGCATTGAGTGTACTGGAAATGGCCCTGCTCTCACTGAATGTCATTTGACCTTGAGGAAACAACCTCTACAACACCAACCTCGCAACTGCGCGTCAGGCCGCTCGGCTTGCGATCTCCGCGAGAGCTTGTCCGGGCAGTTTCTTTTGCAGAAACGAAAATAGTACGCAAATGTTGGCCAAAATTCGAAATTTTTAAAGTAATTGGGCAGTATGTAATTCGGCAGCCAAAATTTACATCATGTGTATCAGAAGGGCATATTAATTCAATGAAAAAAAGTATGAGGGCGGTGTCTTCGACATGTCGCACGACGCGGCATCCCCGTGTAAGTAGGATCTTCTCTTACCAAGAAAATAGCGACAGATTTGTTTAATTGCTTGGCAAAATATTGCCCCAAAATACGACATCCGTTCGGTTATTATTAGCACCAAGCTTATAATACTAGCAAGAAAAGTTTAATTATGTGAGAAATTTATATCAAATACCTTCATAATAGACATTTTAAATCCTGAAATGGACAAATACGATGAATTAATTGATGTTCTTTTTCGTTCTTGGCAACATAATGTGCTCTCACTAACTCTACCAGGAAATTCATAAAATTCCATCCAAAAATGAAACAAAATGTAAGCTAGTTTGACAGTAAAAAACAGCAAAATGTATTGTTTCGTAATAATCACCCACTTCCTGAGTACGTCGTCAATTTAACGTGGTTTTCAGCTCAATAACTACGAATTTGACATTAAACCTCGTATGAAATGACATTGAGTAATTTTGTTCCAATGAGTACTCCCAGCTTTGCTTCCTGGCAGTCTCCTTTACATTTTCAATTTTATTTTTTTGAGTCCCGACAATGAGTGATGAATTCAATTGGTGAACACTTTCCCAAAAAATATATGTCAATTTTCAATATTATAAACTTGGTAGACAAAATTCGTACTACTCTTGAAGAAATATTGTACTCATTGTCAGTTTATTAGACAGAAAAAATAGTCTGAAAAATCATTGGAACATAATATATTTGGCTGATGGTAAAGGTTAGTGAAAGGGAATATCAAAGATCGTTGTAGTAGAAAATTTTTTGGCAATGATGATGATGATTATGGTAATGATGATGATGTGATTAAGAAGACTGAAATGTTGAATTTGAAGAATCAGTGCATTTAAATATAAAGTTGATATATTTTCACAAGTTGATTAAAGATGTTTTTTTTTTGTTTTTGCATTTTCTTATGTGAAACTAAGACTGTTTGTAAAGATTATATTACGTAATTGCCAGTGGCATCTGTTTGATACTTTCCTCTAGTAGTGAATATTTTGAGAAAACTCTCAAAATATCTACTCATCAAGAGTGATTCTAAGAAAGTTTTGTAATTGACAAATTGCATCTCGTAAAAGAGAGTAGGAAAATTTGAAAAACCTGAAAACATGCAGAGAAGGAAATGTTATTATATCAATTAATATTTTCAAGTACAAATAAAATGACCCAATGAGAACATGAACAGACTTTTTGGCAACCCACATCCATATTCATTTGATTGTTAGTATTTGTTGTTATTTATTAAAAGGTATTATAAATAAAGAAGGTTTCAAAAGTACATGTACTATGTGAATTTATCCTTTTCCCAAAAATCATGGATAAGCAAGAAACATTTGTGCAAGTATTGGATTTTATCCTGCGGCCTAGAGTTCTGGAAGAAAATATTTTACTGCTGAGCCAAACAAATACTTCAGTTTTTCTTGCATTCTACTTGAACAAATATAGTGCCAAATTTCGGACGTTTGAAATGCCTCCAACATATTTAGACAATTACAAATAATGTTGATACATTGAATGTCTTCTATCAAACGGAATTGAAAAAGGAATTCCTGAAACACACACACACGCATATGGGCCATCCTCATAACTTCTAAACGGTTCCCGATATCGACTTAGTTTTCTCTCAGCAATATGGAATAATAGGGCAAGTAATATGGCGTAGAGATATTGTTTGAAATATTTTTAGTTTTCTACAAATTTAATCATCTTTGTTTTTTTAAATATTGGAACCATTTTTTTTTCCACTAGCAATAGTTATGTCATAAAAAGACGAATGCAATGATGTAACATGCTAATATTTTGACAGTAATTTGTGCATAAATTTTTATAAACAATTATACTTTCTGACCTGTGATTTTAAATTAAAGTTGCAATTTTTTCTGTAGCTGTCGTCGCAACTGTCGCTTTTGGTGAACGTGACCTTGACGGCCTCTCCCCTCTCCCCGTAAAAGTGCCGGCGCCACGAAGGCAACCTTCCCCAAAGGAGACAGTTGAAAGGGTTGCTACAGGAAATCGTGTAGTTTCAATATAAAATCTCACGAGGAAAGTATAATTTTATACTCAAAATACTATAAAAACATTAACATGTGTTACATCATTGCGTTTGTTTATTTATGATCTATCTATTGCTATGAGATAAATTCATGGTTCTATTTAAAATAATAAAAATTATTAAATTTCTCGGAAACTAAAAATATTTCGAACTATATCCCTACGGCACATTACTTGTTCCATGTTTCCCCATTGTTGAGCGAAAACTACATTTCGATATCGTGAACCGTATATAAGTTATGGGGGTGGGCATAGTTGGTGAGACTCTCTGTATACACTGCACAAAAACTGTTTAACAAATTACAAATAAAAAGAATAATGCAGTTTTGTGCATCCCCGACAAAAAAAATTGCGGTTTGTTTTATTTTAAATTCTGAAAATACCTTTGCCCCACAAAAATTGAAATTATCCTAATGAATGGGTAACTGAACAAATCGGAAATGAATTCGAGTTGCTAGAATTTTTTCTTGATACGTGATCCTCTTCCTTGTCTTTCCGTTAATGGTGATTTTTTTTATTTTACGAGCGCATTTTTATGGTCAATGTTGGCGCTCTACTATATAAAAAATATTTATTCTGTTAGTAAAAGTGAAAATAATTGAGCTATGTATTAAAGTTTCTTTTCCTCTCGATCTACCTATACATCTTGCACGCAGGCGGTGTTTAGATCGTTTTCTGATCTTTTTCCTGAAAAAATCTGCCAACTGCGTTTAGCCAGTGAGAGTGGCCAGGTATTTCTTAGGGACATATATACTCATCAGATGGTGCTTTTTTCCAAATTTCATGTATGAAGTGTGATTTCGTTCAATAGTGTAGGAGCGACTTGTAGGAACCGTCTTAACACTGCCCCGCGCCTTCTTAACATTGCCAGCACAAAAAAAGTAGGCATTTTTATTGAATCTTATATATCACCAACATTTCTACTTTTATTTACTCAAATGTATATTATTATTATTATTATTATTATTATTATTATTATTATTATTATTCGGTGTTAATTTATCTAAAACGTTGGCTTTGCATTATTGTAGGTCTCAAAGTATTCAGAAGAATACTGAGGCTATCTCATGTGGCTTGACGATGTTATCTATGATAGTTGCCACCGAATTGTGTACGGAAAACGTATTCAGATTGTTTCCTTTCGCAGCACTGATTAGAATGACGAAAGGATGCAAGCAATGCCAGAACGTTATCTCCGAATGCATCAAAGTTCAACGCTGCTGAAATGAATGCAAAAATGTTTTAACATTGCGAGAATCGGCGAATTGAGGGGTCTAGTTTCAAATGGGATTTTTCCACCCTTGGTGGAAAAATGAGATATTGGTTGCAATAGAGGTCCGTTGCAGTTGTGCGTCGTTCTTTAAAATGATTTGTAACAAAACGCGTTTTTTTTCACTCCAGAGGGCTTCATAATAATATGTTAATATCAGAACACGATCTTTCCGTGATATTCATTTCGTTGCAAAGTATGATCTTTAAAATCCAGCAATCAGTGATCCTAGTATTACTGTTTCAGCGCCGTATTATATCAAAATGAAAATATATCATTCTATAGAAATCTGACTGGCCTAAGCTTTGATCAAGCTGATACTGAAAATGATTAGTATTGTGAAAGTCAGCAGTTAGAGGTTGCTGGTTTTCATAGTTAATGAAATGCCATATGAAATCCAAATTTTTAACTCAACTTTCATCATAATGACTAGATATTCGGAATTATCTTAAACTATTGTTTTTATTTTCACTAGCCAAGGGCATTAATCCCAAACATTCAGCTGTAGAATGATATGATATTTTCTTGTTTTTTTTAAAACAGACTAGAATAGAAAAGTCCCATTTTTAAACTAGACCCCTCAATTATGTGTTATCTGCCAACATTTAATTTTTACTTATGTTGATTGTTCCATGTGCGTTAGGGACTTTTTTGTTTAGTTTTTAAATAACAAATATTTTTTGGTGTTATTGGTCCTGCTCATGTTGCTGAAATCTTTTAGAAATCTCCAAAAAAGACATGGGCCGTCCAAACACCGCTGCGCTAGCTGAATCGTTATAAACAATGCTCGATTGGTGCAGGGTTAACATATATTATTGTTATCTCCACTACATAATGCATATTTTTAATTTCATATACAAGCGATCAATTTTCTAATTTCTTCATAATTGAAATATTCAGCTTCTTCGTGAAAGCGAATTTTGACCGCTTTATGCATAAAATTGGTAAGACAGATGTAGGATATTGTAATTTAGTGAATTTTACGGCTCTGTAAAATGAATAAAATATTTACGGAGACTGGGAATCGAACCCACTGCTTCACTAATTCTATAACCACTCTTTCACACTAAGACATTATTTCGCTCTGCTACTGCTCAACTCATAAGACCACTTTTTATATTAACGAAATATGAAAGCAACTTTTTATTTTAATTGTAAGAAAACTCCGAAAAAATTTTAAACTTTGGCCATTTGCGAAAAATCAGGGTTTTCAACGAACATGAGTCTTGCATCATTGTCTTAAAAGTCCTTAGCAGTATCCCACAACAAAATTTAATAAAAAAGGATGGAGCTATTTGATAAAATTTTCCCAGCTACTTCATGTAAAGTACCCCCAAAATCAATCGACCTTTCGGTATCAAGAACCCATTAAAATACTTTTTCTGAAGTTTGCAACTGAATTTATCCACTTTTGCTTTACCAGGGCTCTGTAATAAGAGATTTTCTGCCGAATATTCGCCGTTATTCCAGTCGAAAATTCGCCTCTCTCTCTACTCCGTAGCGAGAAAGTACAAATTGTAAGATAGATTTCATGAGTTTGGGTCAATTCATAGAATTCTTAAAAATTAAGTTGCTTGTGTGCCAAGCTTTACTTAAATCATTTTTACTTTCAAGAATCATTTGGATTTATCCTTCCTTTTTTCTTCCTAGTTTTCTTCCTTCGAGGTCCTAGTTTCGAGACCCGACGGTGACAGGATTTTCGACCCTAGCTTGTCAGTTAGGTCGAATCAGTTTCTGTCAGGAGGAGAATTCTAGCGGCCAGCTCTGATCAGTTGTTTTCCGTGGATTCTCCAATTAATAACAGGCGAATGCCGAAGCAGTACCCTAACAAATAGGTCACGAGACGCGCGCAATCTTACTGTCCTCTTCCTTGTCATATCCTCACCCCTTCAATGCACTTACACTTACAGTAACCTGGTTGAGGAAAACCTTGAAAGCTTACGGTAGGTCGGCGCCGAATCTCACTATTCAGAGGAGGAAGATTACCGCCACATCCCGCGGCAAAAACACTCGCTTTTTAATGACTTTAGAAGTTGATGCGCCCGGAATCTCTAATCCATCAATAAAAAAATTAACTGAAAAGAATGCTAATTGTTTTAAAGCATTTTGTGGTTAGTGGATGTAAATTAAGTGACACACTGGCTTGATATCATGGGATTTTCTATTGTTAGTTTGTTCTTTTTTCAGCTTTTGTTATGTTCTCTTTATATACAGAAATATTGGTAATTATAATTACACCGACATAAAAATAATTATATAAGATTTATTTGATACTGGTGGGAAGGACATTATTGCAAGTCAAAGAACACGCGCTATTTCCAATTGCGTTTTTCTTAAAAATACATTTAAAATTTTCGTAATTTAATAATCATAGTGGATAGGAACATTTATAATGTGATTATCAAAGTTTTGAGTCCGTAATATACCCGTGAAAATAGCGTTTAGATACACTGTAATATATGACCGCGCCCACATTTGCTACAATATGGCGGAGAGCGCAATGCTAAATTTGTTACGCTAGTGCTCTCCCACGGCCAACACCTCTCACCATCGTGGCTCACCTCGCACTATAGGAGTAGTGGGCTTTGACGAAAACTAAAATGTACGTTTTCTTTTTACAAAGTTCAAGTGTTCACTACCATTTTTACGCAAAAATTACGAAATTTGACAGAGTAGAAAGCTCAAACTCCCTTCTAAACATCTTATTTTTTTAAAATATAGCAATAATTTTATTGAAACTATTGATTCAAGAATTATATATATATATATAGGTATATCTACAATTTAAATAAACATTTTTATCAGCAACAATATAAGCCTGTATGGAAAGTGGATCAAGGGTGAATTTCTGAGAAATTGCACGATAGAAGTATTCGCAGGGGTTCTGGAGATGATGGGTGTTGTGGCAAGGGGGGGGTGAAACATTTGAAAGGACCCCTAAGGAGCAGTCCATAAATTACCTCATGCAAATTAGGAGTATTTCAAATAACCGTGTCACCCCTTGTAACGTACCCGGAACGCGCCCTCGATCCCGCGTTAAATAATTACGTAAAGCGTGTGAAAACACCATCCCCCTTGCAAATACAAAAAGTTGAAATAAATTATAGCACAGTAAAAACATTTTGTATTTATTTTACTTGTGTTGAATATTATAATTAACGATAATTTAAGTCGAAATTTGTTGGCGATGCTGACTGCACCTAACAATAAGTTTGGGGCAAGTTGAGAGTGAAGGAAGGACGCGCAGGCGAAAAAAAATTTGTTCACAAGCCATGCACATGCTGTCGTGGATGACGCATGAGCGAAGCGTACTGCGCCAGTTAAAATGGATTTTCTAATATACTACATAACTGTTTTGAATATTTTCTTTGTAATCTTACAGATTTAACTAAAAAAAGGAAGAAAAAATATTTCTTTTATTGTAACAATGTACATCTAATAACTTTAATTTATTTATGTTTTAAAAACAAATTAATTAGTTAACATTTAATGTTTTAGTACAAGACAAAAAAAGGATTTTTTTCAGTAGATGGTGGAAAATGTAAAAAAAAAATGATATGTAGCACTAAATTAATACCCCCTACTCTTGCGTAATATAATGCACAGCATAATGCAGCCTCAAATCCCATCCCCCTGCCTAAAGCGGTACGTAATTTTTCGAAGATCTCTAAGGCGATTGGTGTATAGCCCGAGTGGGTAGTTGACCCTCCCCCTCCACCTCCCACGGAAAATGTATATGAAGGGAAAAATACTAATTCTATTTATTTTTCAAGTGTCGTGTTTATCATTGAATTGTCATCAAATTGTTGTCACAGTTTGTGTAACTTCAGCAGTACATTTTCGCAACGTAAAAACAGTGCTGCGCTTTTTACTTTCTCGCCTTACGAATTCTTCGTAAGAAGAGAGTTATGTAATCGTGCGCCAGAAAAGGTCGAAATTTTGCCAAAAAAAAAAACAACTTATTGCCTGGTTTTGGTAACGAAGAAGTAGATAAATCTTGTTGCTAAATTTAGAAAAAAATCCTCTAACTCATGATGTAAGCTTAGTCCATGTTTTGTTGATTCTTCATACCGAAAAATCGTTTGACGGCAAAACGTCTGTCTGTGGTCAACGCTACCCCCTAAACAGTTCACCCGATTTTCTTCAAAATTGATATTTCTCAATCGATCTGAATGATCTCGTGGTTTTGGGAATTTTAAACTCATATTTTGATCTTGAGGGTATTTAACACGAAGCCTCAAACACATTTTCAAAATTTTCTCAAAACAGCTCCTTTTTTTGATTAAATTTTGTTGTTCAATAGTGCAGATCGCGCGTTTAAGCCAGTAGTTTAGATCTCAATTTTGCTGACTTCCCCAAATTTTCGAAAATATTAACAAAAAAAGTTTAAAAACTACAAAATTGAAGATAGAGGTTTTAGCTCAAGCAAAGTCTGATGTAAAAAAGTTGGTCTTTAGAAAAGGTCATGTACATTTTTTTGTAAAAGTGAGTCTTTTGGGGTAATTTGCGCTTGAAATTTACGAATTTTTTTCTTCTCAAAAACGGCTCCAAATTCTTGCTTTAAATTATCTCCATAAATGTAATAAAGAACGGTTAGGAATATGGTGCTAGTCCCATTTTCGGGTATTGCTCGGTTTTTCGAAAACTGCAGATGAATTCAAAACTACAAGTTTGAAGATATTTTTGGCTCAGAAAAAGTTTGTTATAGTAAATTTGCATTTTAAATAAAGAAAGAAAGATATAAATAAATAATAAATAAACTAGTGGTGCTACTGATTGGCAAAGATTTTCTTGCAGTATTTAGTTTTGTAATCTCTTTAGTCTAAACTAGGATTTCAGTTGTGACTGATTCTCTGCCCAGATACCTTCTTTGGTCGCCCAAAGGACATTTTTTTCACATTTTCTCGATTTTTCGGCTTCTTAATGCTAGAACTGAAACCACCATACGCTTATTACTATTATGCAAGTGTAAAACCTGTGTTCTACTCTGATGGCCGAGGAGTTAATCGGTATAAATGGAGTCAGCTCTTCGAAGAGGAAAATAGCTGGTCCGAGTCCTGGTAAGTGAATGTTTTTGTCAAATAATTCATATTTCCAGGAACTTTATTGGAAAAGATTTGAAGCAATTCTAATCACAAATTGAATTAAGATAAATAAATTGGAAGTGTCTGTACGTGATTTTCGATTTTTCAACTTCTAAACTATTTTCCACATCTCTTATTGGATTTGTAATTATGACTAGTATAGAAGTGAAATGCATAACGCGAATGGCTGAAGTGGTTAAATGTGAGGTTCGGGCTCCACGTTTCGGAGGGAAATGCCGCTAGTAGGAGTCTGTTTTGTGGATAATTACTTGTCATAACTCTTTGTGGGGGCAGAAAACTATTGAGAATTTTAAAAACTTTATTGAAAATCATTTGAAGCAATTCTATGTACATATACAATTTTATTACGTTTTAAAATAAAGTGAAAGTGCCTGTATATCATTTTCGTACTCTGAAATTTCAATCAATTGTACAATTCTCGTGTTCTATTTTTAAAACGTACGTCACATCAAATCAATTGTTCAATACAATGCGCAAATCAATATATTGTTGAGCGTTTAGATACATTGCCAGAAAGTATATGCTTTGGCAGCACCACTAGTTTTGTATAAATTCACTTGACACTATTTTTTGTAATTCGAGTTTGTCAGTCATGTCGCTATCAACACGTAAAATCGCAATGTTATTGAGCCGATCTCGCTACATAGTTGATCGTATACACGTTTTGAGTCGACGCAAAGTTGATAAATTTCGTTCATGTATGGAATTTGGCGTTTATGAAATTTTTCTTTCACCGCAAATTCCGAATGGATATTTTACCCACTCGGAATTTTTCGCGTGATAATAGTAACCCATCATACCCATATTATACACCGGGCTTAAGCCGTATGCAATAACACATTTTATTTCCGTAAATATGTTCAATCCCCGTTTTTCTCTTTTTTCCCTGAGAAAATTATTGTAGAAAATTTTGGAAAGAAGTTCTCTAAGACATCTGGTATTTGTGAAAATGGTATAATGTGAAAACAGTTGTAGGACTGTATCATTAAAGCTGTAATTTAATTATACTTGAAGTATACTTTATTATCATTTACTAGTAAATTTGTCATATGATATCCTAAATAAAAAATGCTTAACGGAAAAGGTGACCCAGAAATATAATTGACCCTTTCTTGGTTTAGGCTGTGCACACCTAATTGCAATAATAATTTTTTTCCTCCACTCACTTCTATAACCATCAGAGTGAATTATGAGTGTTTTGCCATGCATTTTTGGCAAAGATTCTACCGGCCAGTGCAGGGGATGGCATGGGCAAACTGGGCAATCATCTAGGGCCCCGCAAGTCATGAAGCCCGATGGTGGGACTAATGGAGAAAAAATAGTAAAAAATTGAAAAAGAAATTAGAACTTGAGAAAATTGTTATCGTAATTTTATGAGTCGCATCATGTAATTTTTGAATGAACTTAAATGAACTCAGTGTGAGGGAATGTCTCACTGAAAGGGGGGTCCAAGTTTTATGAGTTCTATGTGTTTAAAAAGAGGGAGATGAGCCCTGATGAAGAAATTATATATTTCAAAATGTTGGCGTAACTAATTTGTTTCTTTAACCACATTGACCAATCCCGTGAACCAAATTTAATTCTTTAACTTAAATAAGTTAACTTTTTGTTTTATGTTATTCAGGAATCCAAAATGTTTATTAACTAAAAAGTTTTGTTAAGTTTTGAGATCCTTTTATATCTCTTTGATGCCTTCTGTGTTAAACATTTGGACTTCCCATTAATTATGTTGAAAATCATCAAATGTTTTTAGTTAGGCTTTCTTTTAAATAGTTTTCACAATGCATTGGTTAATAAAATTAATGCATGTTGTTGGGCCCATTTTATGCTTTGGATCTGGAAAGAGAAAGAAACCAAAAAAAAAGAGAAAGAGAAGTGGAGACACTTATTTCTCAAATTAAATAATTCAATTATCAGCAATATTTTATTTACAGGTAATGAGGATGTATGGATGACACAAAATATTACATATGTATACAAAATGACAAAATGGGCGATACCAATAATATTCTTAAACTTGAACACTGACTGATCTTGCTTGCGACTTACATCACATTACATCAGCTGCAGCGAAATAAAGATAATGTTTCAATAAAAGTAACTAAGAGAGCTGGATAAGAAACTTTGTAACTGAATCCCAAAAGATTAACATGAAAAGTTATAGTTTAGGCCTAGTTTCCATTAAGGTATTCTTTCCAAAAACAATTTTTTATGAAGGCCTGAAATAATATTGAAAATTATATATTATATTATTTTTCTCAGTAAAGGGTCCTAATAAAATTGTGAATTATATCCTCTAAAACAAAGTTTTGAATTAAAAACTGAAATTTTTTAACAATCATTAACAACTTCCTTTTCCTCACTTCTGAAGGTAATACATTTTATGATATGAGGAATCATTAATAGTTTTGAAAGTATTGACAAGAAAATTTATGTGGGTAATAACTTTAAAAATTTGTGTTAAAATATTTTGAATGTGTCTTGTTACTATTAATATGACTTCTCCTTTCTTGTGTATTTATGAAATTATTTTGTTTTTTATGATTTCCCCAAATTTGGGAGGGGGGGGGAATTGGTTGGGTTTTCTTTTCAATTGAATAGAAACTTTCAATATTTCATAAAATACTATTTTGCTCATTGTAACCTCGATAAAAGGCTGTGAAAGTAAAACATCTTACAATGAGGTGAAATACTTAAAAAAATAATATATTTCTCACCATTTGTGAATATAGCATTAATATTAACATAATAATGCAGTTTGGCATTTAAAATTTTACAACTATAATGTTAATTTTGTTTTTTAGTTTCCTATAAATTTTTAAATAAACTGGTTTGCAAAACACCTCAGATATTCTGTACATTCTCTTGTAAATCAAACACATTTACAATACATACAGTATTGTATATTGTATACGTGTTACTGTACGATTAATATCATTTATTCTAATTTTTTTCATTACTATTATTATTTAACATAGATGCCCAGCCTATGATTTATTTACAAGACTTTGTAGACCCGTTGCTGGTTTTGCAATTCACAGAATAAAACGTTTTTAACTCCCGCTATTATTTAAAACTAAAAGTGAATGTTGGTAAACTATCTTAAGAGTCGTCACTGCCAACTTAACATTTGTCCATAGTTCAAGTTCGTAACTTGTAACAACGACCAGTGGGGTTTTGTTGAGAGGGGATTAATATTTGTGAAATTTTGGTTTTCATATATAAGCCTGTTGTATATATTGTGCAGACGTTACGTGGCACTATCCAGCTGTTGAAGATGCTTTTCGTAAGTAACTTTTTTAGGTTAAGTGTTCTGTATTTGTTCTGCATTCATAGAAATTTCCACGGTACGCCGGGAAGTGTGAACTTCGTGAAATGCTTATGTAGCGTTTACGAGTGGACTAGTCGTTGCCCAATGTCAATCGCATAATTGTCCTCTTGACTTGAAATTCTCATTAAATGCTTATTATGAAATGCAGTCACTTAACAGTTGAAGCGCTGAGAAGGGCTGACTTGTCCTTACGATTATCATGCATTTCTTTTTGCTTCGTTAGATTCATGAAAAGGTGATCCGCCAAACGATTGTACAAACACGGCGGAAAAAAATTGATGAGTGTATGTAGCAAAAGCTCTGGGTAAGTTGGTGTGAAATATTCCTTTAAAGAAAAGAGAATTAATTGGTACATTGTGTGATACTACGTTGATATTATAATAATACGATCTTAGTAAACATACCTTTGGATTTTTTGACATCAGTGCATCGAAAATGCTCATCATTATGCGAAAGGCCGTGAAGTCTGTTCCATCTACATTACTTTCCACAACAACCTATTATTGAGGATTAATAAATTATTGAACAAATCAAATTTTTTCCAAACATCTTGTATAACTATTGTTGCTTACCTTTCCATCCTCTGTAGTATATGGATAATAGTAGTCTTCTTGCGTTTTCTGGTAGCTGATAATAAAGAAATATTAAAGTAAACATTCAAAAAAATATTATAGTTTTGCGTTTTTGTTACTTACTAGTATAGGAATGGTTGAATAATATGGGTCGACACACCATGTTTTTTTAGATTGTTGCGTATTATTTTAACAAACTGTAGTGTAACAGCTTGAGACATGCAATAGGATTGCAGGGATGGTATTACTATTTGACCTGTGAATTGGAGAGTAATAAAAGATTTTTATTGATAAAAATTTCATTTTTTCCTTCATAATATTATGTTTCTGAAGAATTTTACCAGCCATGTCTGCTACCATGATGAATCTCCCTTTGTATTTCTTGAGTAATGGAGTGAAAGCTTCAGCAGTTCTCACAGCCCCCAGGGCACTCATTTCAATACCTCTGCGAACCTCTTCCAAGTCCAATGTTTCTGCTAGTTTGGGAGCTGCGTATCCAGCATAAACAATTCCTACTAGTTCTGAAACACATGTTTTAAATAATTCACTGTATTATATGGAACATTTATGTTGTAATTGTGGAAATAATTTGGAAGCATTTTTGCACAACAATTGGTTAAATAAGTATTGTAATATTGATTTTGATTTATTGTGGGATTTCTTTCTTAATGTTGAAAGTAGTTGATCCAAAGGTATAGTGTACAGAGAATTTTATACACCTTCGCATAGTCATTTGAATTTTATTTAGTATAAAGCGCAAATGAATTTTTCAGCAATTTTTGTGCCAAAATCTGTAATGTAAATAAAAAACAGTTTGATGGAATTTTATTTTGAGAAAGTTAATTTTTTTTTTATTGTTGCTAGTGATAAAATATTTATAATACATTATAATGTGTGGAAGATTTGGTCAGTATGTGTGTGACATTTTTGGAAATGCATTTCTTTACCATTGTGCAAAAATAAAAAAAAGCTGACAATTAAGTCTAATATTATATTTGAGGATATGTTAGTTTCATGTTAGCATGTTAGAGTAAAAAAGTAGCATTATTTGTGCTAAAAGAATTTAAAAAAGACGCAACATTTCTATAGTATTTGAAAACAAATTGTAGATTTCAGTATTTTTTTATTAATTTTATTTTAGATACTCGAATTGGTGTATTTATAATTCTAATTAATAAAATACACAAAATGTTTAAAAAAAAAGTTTTGATTTTTCAAAGAACTGAGTGCCCCGGCTGGGAATCAAAAGCAGATCTCCCGATCGTACTCAGTTGCTCTAACCACTTCAGGTACTGAAGTCAACTCTTCGGCCATCCTTTAAGGGAAGTGTTAATTACACACGTTTTACCAACTAATCACACTCGTAGGTTCAACAGTGGGAATTCTTTTCGTTTTGAAATTGTCAACTACCGTTGTGATCTCTAACCACTTTTAGCGCGATAATTGTTGTAGGAATAAATGAGGTTTTGAATTGACTGTCCAGACGGGGATTTGATGGCAGATTTCCTGGTAGCAGCAATAGAATGTAAATCTATCCGATGCGCTATACTGCCTATCCAGTAAGATAAAAGTTATTTATCCCCAATAGCTTTTTAAGAGATTTTTTAAAAAAAAAGAGTTGTTGATATTTAGGTGTGGAGGGGGCGTTGATGCCGCATTCTGTTCAACCTATCAAGTGCTCTCAACACTAATTAAGCAAACAGATAAAAGGAATGTTGAGAAACTCGTAACAAGTTTGTTCGTAAGATTTGTTACATTTGTTCCCTAATTTTATGGGACAACAATATGCAAATGCCGAAGCTTCTGATTTGCTGTTCCCTAGATTGCTGCGATGGCGTTATCACGCGTCTACGAAATGTCAACTACACTCTAATTTTATTCAGACCTTCATTAATGATCGTGGGAAATGAGAACATAGTCATCAATCGGGAGTTCCAAAACCAAAAATTTAAGTCGTAACACAGCGTCCCCTCCCCCCCCCCGACTGTGCGTCCAGCCCGTGACCTTGAAGTGTCGCTGTGTTTATACTGCGATTTATGCAACTCTGCCCCCGGCATGTATCAGCTGTTGACTGCTTCATCCAATCTGGAGCGTGAACGTGACGTCACTGCGGTGACGTTCAAGTTCTCGATTGGATGAAACTGTCAACAGCTGATACCTGGCAGGGGCACAATTGCGAAAATCGCCGTATAAATCGAAGTGTAATATAGAGATGAGTGGGCGGCTTACCTTTCTCGCCGATGGTGTCCTCGACCAATCGCACAGCGGCGCGGACGTCGTCTTCGCTCCGAGGGTCGAGGCGCACCGGCACCACGTCGCGGTGCAGGTGGCGGCGGATCCAGTCGGCCTGTGGCGATTCCGTGTCTTGCACGCCCGCGAACACCAGCATATCCCGGGTCACGCAGCGCGTTATCAGCTGCCACCCAACGCTCTGGTCCGCTCCTGCCGCACACACCACCCGGGGAATGGGGTGTCAATATGGGCGGGAAATACATTGCCACTGATACAATATAACATTTTCCTGAACAGATAGTCCCTTATGTGTATGGCGCTAGGTAACAAAGTGCAAAATCACCGGTACGTTCTTTAAACAGCCAATACTACTGGCTTCTTAACGAAGTACTATACTACTCTTCTGAATATACAACATGCCAAATTGGGAATAAAACACACTTTTTATGTGTAGTGTCAAAAAATAGTGGAGCTTCGCGTGAGCTTAGCACGACTTTTAAGTGAGAGTTAAAACGTTTGTAGGTTACGAAGAAGAAAAAGATATGTATTTGTAAAGAACGGAATTTCAAATATTTATTTAAACATAAAACAACGATCGATAATTTGTTCCTCGTGGTACTCTTTTTAAACCACCACTGTCTGCTGGGGGATGCCGAGATAATCCGCTGAATATTTCGGTTAGTTTTCGGAACCATCACGAAAATAGTGATCCGAAGGTCATTGGGTATGCATGTCTGATATGTGGTATGCGATGTAATTACGTAAGGTTATTGTCTGTGTGTGCGCCTTCGCTGATGTTACTGGTGCGCATAATACTTAGCTCTTCATACTAAGTTCATAAATGGTACTGTACATTCAGTCATAGCGTATAGAAGAGAAGTTTATATGATCACTTCATTAAATCCCCTTGTATTTGGTGTGTAGCTCATCCTGTTTCAGTTTCACACTTGCTCTGCAGTATGACGATCGCTAGTTTCAAGATTTTTCAAAGAAAGTTGAATAGAACCATTTGGATATTTGTATTCTACTTTCTCTCATACTTCTTACGTAGCATAGGAAAAGTTCTGTACTCTGCGGAGAAAAACGGCGATTTTTCGTCAGAAAACTCGTATAATGGAGCCTCGATACCGTTAAAGTGGATAAAACTTGTAAAATACTCTCTAATACGTTGTGTACTCAGAATCCCCTTTTTGTGGATACAGAATAATTGGTTTACGTCAAAACGTTTGTCCGACCGCCAGACCGTGAACAATGCTAATAATGCAATCGTAAGCAGGATTGTTACCAAAATTCGTATTCCTTTTATTGATTTGATTGATGTCAAGGTCTCTAAAATTTGAAACAGATATTTTTATTTTTGGTGGTACTTTATATGAATCCTCTTGAAGATTTTCTAAGATTTCTAAAAAATGGCTCCAAATGTATGTCTTTTTCACGGGACAGGAGAGAACGAAATATGCATATGAAATGAAATATGTCATTTTTGTTAAATTTTCGAAAAATGCAAAAGTCAGGAATTTTTTGTTTTCTTACAACTACAATGGTCAATATAGATTTTTTCTTCATGTGAAAATTGTTCTCCACAATTAGTACTTTAATTTCAAGTATATTTTTTTACATATTAGTTTTCGTGTAGTTTTAGTGAATTATGGGAAAAAACATCAAAAAAGAATTTTCAGTTATGGATCGAAGTTTTTTCTTTAAACTTTTTGTATGGTTAGTGCTAACTACACAGAACAAATGCCATTTTGATGTACTCTTTTGACATTTTAAAAATACACAATGTATTTTTTTAAATGTCATGTCGCATCGTTAATACTTACATTATTGCATTTGTTACAAAAGTTTTGTGTAAACTCAAGCTCAAAATTGCGCATGAGTAGAAAGCTCAAACGACAATTTCTCAGAAGCTGTTCCGTTTTATTTAGCGAAAACTTGTTTATAGCTTCAAGTTTTACTCTTCCATAAGTCTTCTTCTTAGAGTCATATTTCAATTATTCTATTAGGGGACTGAATAATTGATAAAATGCAGAAAATGTCTTTAAGGCGCCGATAAGCTGCAGTTGGTAAGAGAGTGGGGCAAAAATGGAAACTTAATCCAAACTAAAGAGATTAGGAAACTGACTAGTACACGAAGTGTGCCATTGTATGAAAAACTAGTTTTCGTAGTGTAGCAAAAACTGTGATATTTTAATGTTTATTTGTAGTTTTGTATGTCTTTTGGTTGTTCGTACAATTTAGTACCCACGTCGTAGTTTCGAGAATTTTATTCAACTAGTGGTCTGCAGCAGCAAAAATGCTGCTGAACAAAACTACACAAATGGTTCTCCAAACAATTGCAAGCAAACTGCTCAAGAAACACGGAGTACTGTATAAGAGAACAACAAATTAAATATTTTATTAGTTTTAACGATAACATACTGCTATAATACATATACAGTTATAGTACATGTACAGAACAATTCTTTACATACCAAAAATATAAAAAAGTTGCTAATCCATGACGCAACACGTGAATAGCTACACATGTTATACGGATGGCCTCTTCTTTGGAGGGATGCTCTCGCGTGACTTCAGCTGTGTCGTAAACTGCCCCACTGAACGTGGGATTTCAGACGCAATATGAAAATTAGCGGAATAGCACAATCAAATATTTGCATTTTTCTGTCAAAATCGAAACTGTTCCATTGTAAATTTAACCGTAGTTCCTTGATTTCTATCGAAATCATCGACACCTCTTACAGGATCTTCTTTTAATATCTGCGCGTATTGGAAATTTGTAGTGCAAGGTGTGAGCGTCCTTCCAGATTGAGTAGAGTAGAAGCTGATCGTTTATGGGTGTGCAATTAAACCTCATGAAAATGTCCCATTGCTTTATACTTTCAGTAAATTTGGTTTCAAAACATGACAAGGTTTCAACATTTCTCTCGTGCTTCAGAATTCCAAGAACCCTTTCTGGAGGGTGCAAAGATTCACTACGAGAGGCGAATAAAAAGGGTATAGCCGAGTAAAGTAGTGAAAAGTTTCCCCAAACCAAATCGAAATTCACGATGTTCAAATGAAACAGAATACAAAATGTAGATTCGCAAAAAATCCTCCTCCTAGGGTAATCTGTCGCAGAGATTAATTGAGGAAGTGTTTTTCGTGATTTATTTTTTCTCAGCTTCTACTGCATGTATCAAGCTGAAAAAAATTAGAGACGGGGACAAATCGTTGCATTTGAAGGTATTTTTGTCAACCAATATTCAAATAGAAAAAATAAACACATTTTTGAAATTGATTTTCGACATAACGTTGGAGAACTATCTCAGTTTTTCTCCCTAGAATGTGTCTTATAAGGTTCTATAACATACTTTTTTTCAGATTTTTAAACAATGTGGACGATAGTGAAAAACAATTTATTTGTTTAAAAATTTGAAATTCGCGCCAAAATGTGAACTCATATTTTTATACGAAATAAATAAGTCAAAAGTCAATTATTTACATTTATATAACACTTTAATTTTATATTATTTTGGTTTTATTTTGTATTACAGCGTAAATTTGTAGCTTTTTTGCTTTTTGTTATTATTTTCTATTGAAACGTGTATCATATGTGATGCATACGACTCATATTTCCCCATATGACAGAAAATGTAAAGATTTTTTTATGGGAAGTCGAACAAAGTGTCGCCTGTTTATGAGCAGTGCCGTATATTTTTAGGCAACAAATGTTGCTTAAATTTTGTGAACTTTACAAAATGTTTCTGCAAATTTTGTGCAAACTTTGTACAAACAATATTTATGTAAAATTTGGAATTTTATGTAAAATTTTGAATTTATAGTTATCAGAGTTACTTAACTTTTTTTATAAAACAAATTCTCGTATGGTTCAATTCATTGGAGGCTTCTAGACCAGGTCTGGGTATGTGTTAAGCGAGATTAGTAATCTTGCGGATTACTTCCGCAAAAATGGGCATCGCGGTGCTTGAGATTCCGCATTCGGGCAATCTTCCTGTGATGGGAATCAAAGAAATAATTGAATGTTCACGTTAATACAAACTAGTATAAGCCGAGCGAAAAGGTTTACAAGATCTTAGCGTAACAAGATCGTTCGACTGAAAGTAGCTACAGTGTTTCGTCTTCCACATAAAATTGCTTGCATGAGGAATCTGAAAATGACTATTGAAAGAAAATTGGAATAAGTAGCTTGAAAAAAGTTTGTCGTCATTGTGTACGTTGTAGGGATCACGGCCAATGAAAGTGCACGTGTCAGCTCTTTCGATGACTCGGAATTTCAAGCTGCCATGTGTAAGTTGTTCCCACGCCGTGTGACGCGCCAAGTTTACTTCAGTCATTGGGCTCTAGAGATGCGACATCGACAGAAAAAAAAAAGAAAGAAAAAACAACAACAACAACAAACGATTAGATTAATTTCCATTGACGTTCATGTTGGGGATTCAATTTGAAAGTGGCATCGTGTATTTTTTAATTGAGATTTAACTGACAAAATAGTCGAAAAAACATCGAAACAATGAACAAAACTGGTTATCTGATTCGATAATCCAAAAATAATATAGGCTTCTTACTGTTAAAAACTCTTATTTTATTTATATTTCACCTATAGTCACGCTGGACTGATGAATATTGTGTTTATGGATTTCAGAAAATTATTATAGAATTTTGTCATGATGTGTATTATATTTCATTTAAGCAATATCAACCATGTAAAAACATCGAACGTACAACATCCATGTTAAAACATCGCTATTAAATACATCGACATCGATGTCGCATCCCATTGGGCACGCTTATTAAATCTGCGAGAGCACTCACACTTCCCCTTCCCGCACTCCCCGCTGTTACAGTTGCCATACATCCTGCGGGATATATCCTGAATACTGAATATCAACATGTGTCCCTCTAGATTTTTCTTTGTTTCTGTCAAATGTTCTGAATTTTTAAACTGTTTTGATTCCATACAGCGCGACGCGGCGCGGCAAGAACAATTTTATGTATGACTATGCGCACGAGCATACACCAAGGTGCATGATCTGGAACAAACATGTTTGATTTTTTTTCGCGCGAATTCCCTTGAACTGCCCGCGATCTGAACCCGCCAGCGTGTGTGAACATCGGTGAACTTGAAGGATGGATTAATGATAATCGAAGTGTTTTCGAAGCCGCCAATGTGATAAAGCAAACATAAAAACCACCTCATCAGAAGTGTCATTGCAAAAAGGGGGGAAGAAATTCCCCAGGCAATGGATATTTCAAGTACGCATTTTTTATATGCTTGTAGCCCATTCATTTCCTAAACTAACATTTTGTTTGCGTGTGTAATACGTTTTTCTTATTAATTTGTATGTATTACATAATTACTTATTTACAGAATAAATAAAGTCCTTATTTAGTTACTTATTATTTACATTTTCATGTGTATTTCTATTTATGTTAACCTGCATTTCGTCAATTAATTGATGCCTCAACCAGGCACACATAATCTAATATTTTATGAAGATTTTGTCAGTTTCACTCACAACTTCCAACATGAATCTTCCAGAAACTAATGCTTAGGTTTTTTCTGGAAGTCCTGTAATTAAATTAATTTCGAACAAACGACTTGGTGCACTACTCTCCAAAAATTTTTACTTTTGAATTGTACATATACAATAATAAATAAATAAAAATCAGTGCATGGACACAAAAAGTGTCTTGAATGGACTTAGTCACACTGGCATAATTCTTTTGGATAGTTAAAATGTTTACATACAGAGTTCAATGATGTCTTTCAATGTCAATGTCATGTCAAATATTTGAACAATAAATTTGCAATGTAAATATTATTTAAATACAGTCTTGTAAAAATCCATAATTTAATTACTGTGACTGTTACTCTTTGCAACATTTCACAACTTTGAAGAATATTTGAATCAATAACTTTTATGAATTAAGAAAGCTCTTAATGTATTATTAATGTAGATCCAAATATTTTTCTGGTATTTCATATACCTACTGAGTAAGTTCATAAATGAAGTTTTCATTCACATTTGCAGTCCACATTCACACTATTACATATAATTATACGAATAGAGGTGAAAACGTTTACCTCTGAATAGGTCACTATATGAATTGATAAAATGTCAGCATTATGTAATAATATAGGAATTGGAATCCGTTGAGTTACTTTTTAGTGATTAATTAATTCACAAGATGATACAAATAACAAAATTGTAAATATGTTACATCAACATCTAGTCTCAAAATTAAATAGCTTGCATAATAACCAAAATCAAACTATTGTTTCATGAATATCTTTTTCCAGTTTCAGAAGATGAGGTTTGATCTAAGTGGAAGAACCATCAGGACACACATTGAAAAGAATTGAATACATGAATTCGTCTCTTTATAAAATCCACTCGTCTGATTATAAAATATCGTAACTTTACATTTATTGAACATTATTTTTTAATAATAGTTTTTTTTTGTTTCTATATATTGTTTCTAGTTAGTCTAGTCCTTTTTACTAGTCTTACATATGAGAAATAGGCTCGATCTATTTAAGCCAAAGTTTATTATTTGTGAATGAATTTTAATGCCACTGGCCCCTTCCATTTCCTCACTTCTCTAAGTAGTGGTGCCTCAACTTTCTCATCTTGTTTGTATTGAGGATATAAAATTATAAGAATATTTTATTGCAATTTGCAAATGTTCATATTTAGACTAAAGTGTGCAAAAGTGTGTGCCCGTTTACTAGCATTCCAAATCATTGGGAAGGGATGCAATTTTCAAAAAATACAGAGATTTCAATGAAAACTAAGCCATTTTTATGAGTATTCTTGACATCGCGTTTGAGCCTCCATTTAATATGTGTAATATACCTTACACTAACTGATACGATCATGACATCACTCTAATTTGTACTTTTTATATTTACTGCCTAGCATTGCTAAGGACTTATCAATCAAATAATAATTAACAAAACTACTTCTCGATATGAAATATTGATATGGATACAAAAGATTTAGGATACAGTGATCACGATGCACAAATTCTTCCTATTATAAGAAATGCGAACTCTGACACAATAAATAATACACTTATGAGAGATTGTTTACAAAAAGTAAAATAAAATGATTCATCAATTACTTGCTGGAAAAGTCATTGGGTGCAGTTTGTAATACTGTTGATACAAATGATAAATATACTTTTTTTTAAAGCTTTCATTTCATTATAACTCTTGATTTTCTGTTCAAAAAAGAAAATTAAATATTTCACGGTAAAACAATTCTTGGATTACACAAAGGATTAAGACATGTAAAAATAAACGACTTCTTTGTTTCTTTTCTAAGCATCATGACGTATCTCAAAGTTTCTTCCTCTACTGAAAAAAACAAAAACAAATCATTTTAAAGAAAATTCATACGGTAGTCTAAAATCATGAAACATGATCAGTATATTTTGAACTCAAATAATTAAACAAAAGCTATGTGGAATATAGTAAAAAATTCGACCAAATCAACTAGAAAGAAAACAAGGTCCAAATCAACTAGAAACATGTAGAGAATGTTTTAAAAGATAACGATAGAAATGTGAACGATCTGCCAACAGTGGCAAGGGCTAGTCTTATTAACAAATACTTTTTGAGAATTGCTGCCAAACTCACCAAGGGTCTTCAGCCACAAAATTCAGCATCACACGTTTCTCCAAACATTTTAGGCACGATGCTTTCTAAACTTCCTACGAAATTCTCAATATAATCTGTAGACGAAAAACAAATATTCGGCCGGTTTAGATGAATTTCCAAATCGTTTGTTAAAGACTTGTGCGCCCTTCTTTATACATCCGTTATCTCGCATATTTAATGTATCATTATGTACAAGAATGTTTCCAGATATTTTTAAAACCGCTACGATTAAGCCGCTTTCCAAAAAAAGCAACAAAAATGAAATTCAAAATTATCGGCCAATTTGTCTTTTTTTATTTCAGAAATAATATACTTTTTTTCGTACGAATGGAAAAATTTCTTAGTAAACACGACCCGTTTTCAGATTGCCTACATGGGATTCGAAAATCAAAATCTACAGAAGCAAGCATCTTTTCTTAAAGATGTCGACTCATCCATGGAAGCAAAACTGTAAATATAGTGAATGGAAAAAGAATCAATACATTCACATAATTAGTGTTTGAATATATTCACTACATCGTGAATGTTCCTATTTTACTTTCTTTAGTTGATTAGTAGAGGTTGATAATAATTGGAACGGACGTGTCGATAGTAATAAAAACATGTATTGTCTCAGAGTGAAAATATTGTTTATGTGACAGATAATTTTTATATTGCAAATATTATTTTTTAAAAATATATTACAATTTATTTTAAATTCATTTTCTAATAGGCAATTTGATTCGAAAATAGCAAATCTTTCTCTGAATTTTCAAAAAGTATAGTCTGTTTTGTTCAAAAGCGAATCGACTCCCATCAACTAGAAGAGCATCAGCTAGTTGATCCTAAGGCATTTCGTCAATGTGCTTTTTTTGCTTGCTTTGGAGCAATGTGCTAGGTTTAATTTTTTGGCTAACAACCTGGGGAAAACGTATTTTAGTTGAGAAATTTCAACCCATGTTGTGGTTACCCATCCGTAAATGAATTTTAAAAAACCTTTGCTTTTTACAAACTGGGGGCATACTATCTGTTGGATGCACATACCTTAGCTTTGTGGCACAACTTCTAAAATATTTTCTTTGAACATGAAACTAACATATTTAGTTTTGGGAGTGAGGTAATGAACAAACATGAAGGGATGTATATGTGAGAGTGCCTTGTACTGTTATCACCCAGGTGCTCCTGTGGTATCTAGTTATTCACATTCGCAAAATCCTGCATTTATTTTCCTCTGGCGTTTCAGTTAAGGAATATGGCGTGCAGATATCGTTCAAGTTCACGAAAAGTATCGAATTATATGTTTTTCCGCATTTCGTATTCGTGGTGACATTAACATTTAATATTTAGGTCCATCGCTTGCCGCCCACATCAAGAGTATGACATTGCCGGTTGATTTCATTAAAAAGGGTTTAACGATCATTTGAATTGAAAAGAAAGGTCGATGCTGAAATGATATGCGGTAAATGAATTGAATATTTTTACATAAATTACAATGGAGTAGTGGTTCTTTGTCTCTATCCATACCTTCAATATTTAACGTGCAGCTGTCTCGCCTCCGCTTCTTGTAAAGAACGATCTTAATATTATTTGCCCCAATGAGCTGTTGACTCAGCTGCTTCTCTATAGAAAAGCTGAGTACGGCGCATGCTAACCAAGGACACATGTGAAGCATAAGACATCGAAGAAAATTGTATTGTCACAATCCAAATTTACTGTATTATAAAGAAAGAAAAAATGAAGAATTACAAAGAAACCCATCAGGGGGACTTCCTATTAAATGACCATCCCTTTAACGGCTAAAACTGTTTTGAAATGATTTTCATGTCCATGAGACCAAATAAAATTATCACCTATATTAAATGATTATTCTTTAAATCGACCAGCGATTGCAGTTTCGATACAACCATATTAACTGATGGAATTCTAAGCTCTCCTTTTCTTAAGTACGTACAGAAAATTAACAGAGTAATATCCATAGTAAAAATTTATCTTTAGTAGTGTTAAGGTAGCTTCGAAAAATCGATTGAGAGATTTTAACGGAAATGGGATTAATTGATACTGATAAAGTTTGATTCTTTTTCCAAAATGATTGAACAACAATAACGCCAAAAATTGCGAAAGCTTCAAATTTTGTGAACTCTTTTCTACATCGGTACGTTACTAAAGATAGAGGTATTCTCGTCAAATACATTTTTTCTCCACAATTAGTTCTTTAATGTCTTTCTTTAATTTAAAAACCAATGTAATTTCCACCTAATTTTGAATGATGTATGCGCAATTTAAAAACAAGATTTTTTCAAAAACATCCCTAAACCATTTTCCTTAAAAATTTTGCACCTGTAGTATTCAATGCACTGAATAAAATGAAATAAATGCCATTTTTGTGTATTTTGATTTTTCACTAATTGCACAAATATATTGTGTTTCAAATATCACATTACAAACTATAATAATATTTACATTACAGTGTTCTTTATACATAATTGCATTTGTGTCAACAAACGCTTCAACTGATTTCTTATGAAGTTTCTCGAAAACACGAAAGTTTCTTTTGAAAATGAGATCAAAATCGCGCATTTCCCGAAAAGTTCAATCGACATTTTCTCTAACATGGCTCCAAATTTTTCTAAGAAAATTTACATACTGAACCAAATTTAAGGTGGTTAGAGCGAGATAAGTGTCATGCTTAGCATGCCTTTCTTATTATATTAATCGAAAGGTGGGATGTTCTTCTATGTTTTCGTAGAGTTTGAATCGATTTTACTGTCTAGTTTTCGCGTAACGAGACCGTAAACTTTGCTATTTTAACGTGGGCTCTTATGGTGACCCTAAAGATCAGACCTGAAATTTTTATATTGTGAAAAAATTAACAGTTGAACATCTTTTTAAAAACTCTTCTTTTGGTAGCTAGCATCTCGAAGAATCAATATGCACAATTTGAAGGAAATGTACCGTTTCAAATGCGAGAATTTTGTAAAATTGTAAGCCTAAATCAGTCCGAAGAGGGAAGTTCGCGCGCTTTCTAGAGGGTCGGGACTGTGACGTGCAACTCGGCAACACCGCGCGCTCAACGCGCTTCATTCAAATAGAGTGACTTGAAATGCAGGAGTTTGTACATTTTTCTGGATCTTCTGGTAGAAATTAAAATATCCTCACTCCTGGAGAACATCGGTTTTTGATAGGAACCAGACATTCATAAAAGCTGGAATTTGATGAATATAATGATTAGTGCGATCTGAATGAAAATCTTAATTCAATTAATATTCTCAAAAACTCAATTTGATATCTTTCTCTATGAGAATGTGGGTGATCTTGAGAGTTTATAGAAGTTTTTAATCATTCAGTACAGTATTATTATTTTGTATTGTCCGGTGTGTCAGTTTTTTGTTCCTGAACAATGATTATTTATTCAGTTATTATTCAATATGAATTATTTATTCAATTATTCTAAAATTATCCATATTCTCTTTTTTATTATGGAGTTATACAGAGGATTGTCATTGCCTTTTGCACCACAGTTTCTTACACAGGACTCAAAGCAACAATCTTTAGCATAAATCAGCACCTCATAAGAGCTACTACGAAGTGGGCTACTACTCGTAAGTAGGCATTCAATTCAGAAAGAAATAGACTTTTTAGTGGCTTCAAATGTGTTCCAATGATATAATACAGTTTTGCTGGTGTTAATACCAACCATTCAAGGTACAGGTGAATGTAGAGCTGGATTTCCTCCCAGCAAAATTAGGCTTGGGACTTCCATCGTGGTGCTCGGATTTTTAAAAATAAATATTAAAACTTCATAACATGTTTTTATCTGAATAATCATTAAGCAAATAGTTTACTGAACTACAATGTTCGATTTTTAAAATAAATTGAATGGAGCAATAAGAAACCAAAATTGTATTAGGAAATGAGAAATTTAAAATTTTCTATTTTGTAAACAATTTGTTAATTTACATCTGTATTGGAACAATGATTATTTTTATTATTATTAGTGTTTTTAGATTTATTCATAATTAGTTTTTTAGTTCTAAAGATTTTCTTGAAGGAGTGTCCAGTATGCCCAGTTGTGCTTGAAGGCCTACAGTATCTAAATCCGCTCGTGGGCAAATTTAATAATTACATTAATAATTAAATTATATTGAAATTGTAAGAGGAATGTTATATTTAGTCTCTGGTAGTTTTAATATTTTAATAGAAACCCCCTTTTCACTTCAGCACTATATTTTATCTAACTGTTTGCATTTCCTGAACAGTAGCATTTTGAGTGGTTCTCATGTCTTATTTTCAAAACATTTAAACCTCTTTTCATTTTGAGTGCAACATCAAGACAAACGATTACAAAATGCTATGGTACTTGGAAATCTCTTTTGAAGGTTTTATCCCCAACAAGGTTATAATTTTATTATAGAAAGTCTCAATAATACAGCTGTCAGAATTATATGATGCAGTAATTTCATTTTAACAGCTTTAGTTTGATATGTACTTTACACAATAATCTGCATCTAAATCAATATCATTACATGATATAAAATTATACTGAAAACCAGCAAATAGTTTCTATGGATTATGTAATCACACCTGGAAATAATATGGCAGATTGCAATTGCAAAAATAGTTTTAAAATTTCAATCAAAACGATTAAAACATTAAATCGTGCAGTTTAAGTAACTAAGCAAAAATAAAATACGGAAATAACAGAAAAAATATTATATTGTGATAAAAAGGATAATAAGGATTACTGTACAAGAATATATAGATATGTGTCTATAATGTTATCTTTTATTTTGCTCGTTCTAATTGTGTAATAGTGCTTTTTTATGTTCAGTCTTATGCTTCAATTTTTCATTTCGTGGTCTCGCGCTCTGTTGGTACTAGTTAAGAAACTAGTCAACGATAGCTCTTTATGTGATATTAAAATATTTTTATTTTGCGGATATCAAAACAAAATTAATTCGAATAATTAAATAAAACTCAGCATTAAAGTCCCTATTTTTTATGTAGGTCTCACAATACCCACTTATCTTGCAAGTAAATATTTTTGAACGTCATGTGGACTCTATCTACTAGGGAATATCTTGCTCTAACCACCTTAACTCTTCACTTATTCGTCGTAGTATTGTCATTTTACTGCTATAGTACCGAAAAGTTAAAAAAATTGATAAAATACAATTTTGCTATTAATATTATAAGGCAGTAAAAAAACAATTGTGTTAATGGATAAGTGGAACAGATATTAAGAACTACAACACATTTGTAGAGTTGCTTAATTTTGAGAAATTGATAATTATTGAGTGCGATGTTGAGAGATTTGGATGCTAAAGTAACTTTGTTTGCATTGTTGGTATAGAAACGATGAATGTGTAATTAAACTCACACAGAATCAATGCTGCAGAGAACACTAAAGGCCGCGTAAGCATAAAGGGCCGGTTTTAGTTAAATTGTTTTATCAAATTATGGTACATGATCGTAACATGTTTACAAATGGAAGCATTTCTCTACACCCAGTAGAATAGATCGTGGCGAGGCGGGAGCCTAGGGATAGGTGAGGCAAATTTGTATGGGCACAAGGCCTAGATAGACCTGTGCGATGACTTCTTGGCTGTCCTCGTGACGCCGCGTCGTAGGCTGAGAGGCCGACGTTTGCCTGTCATGTCGCAGGCAACCTCAGGGGTGCTACTACCCGGAGGAAGACTGCGATTTGGCAGGCAAAACGTCGGCATCTCAGCTAGTGACGCGGCGTCACTCGGTTAGGCAAGAAGTCATGAACTCGAGCCTCGGAAGCTTACGAGTAGACCTGTGCGATGTTCGGGGAGCGCGACGGTGCTCCTCACTAGGAATGTCTCCAGAGTGGTAGGTGCCGTAAGAGGCTCTGGTGTGCTCTTTAATTACCAATAAATGCAGCTGAGAATAGGGGGGGGGACCTAGCGTAAACTCAACAGTATAAGAAACTAATACGAGAGTCTATATCATTCTGTAGCACCGATAGTTTTGTTTGGAAAAATGCTAATTGAATTTTTTCCCCCCAAACAACCGTTTTTGACATTTTAACCGTAATGTAATTAAAACGACAATATTTAGGGAATTAGATATTATTTTAGTTGCATAGTTGGGAAATATAGTGTAATTATAGTTTATTGACTCTTTAAACTATGACTATGTACACGTTTTCACTACTGCACGTGCTGTTCCGCTATTAAAGCCTCTGATTCATAAAGCTTTGTGCTGTTTGCTTCCCCAACTGTGGGGAGTATAAATAACAAAGAATTTCCTCAATGCAACAACTATTAAATTACGTGGCTTCACGTGTAGAGCCATTTGAGAAAACTCGTGTAATTAAAGAAACGGAATGTACGTAACTGAAAGAACGAAAATTGTCATGTCTCCTCAACAGCAGCTCCCGCCTCTCTCTGTACTGCTAAGTTCTTCTGTACAGAACTGTCGTATCTGCAGAAATGAAACGAATATTCGAACAATCTGTCAATCAACCTACATGACAATAGTGAACACACACACACACACACACACACATATATACAATAGTGTGACATGACATTCCTAGTGAATTCATTTGAAATGAGAACGCATCTTGAATATATCATCGGCTTCTGTAATCACAAATTAAACTGCGTGACAACTATGTCTGAAAATATTTTTGTCGTTTCAAATTATTTACTAAATGTTCCACAAGATCAGATTGCATATATTGATGTGAAATAAAATATATTTAAAAAAATGCTCTTGTAAGTTTATATACTAAGGCGTGACTATTCAAAATGATGTCCTGGTCACGTAAACTAGGTTACTTTTCTTCTCTGCGAGAAACTGGTATGGAAATATCGTGGAAAAAATCTCAGGTATAGTTCGTAGTTACTTAAAACAGCATAAAGAATTTCCGGCAGCTTTGCACACATGAGTGCGTCAATAAATGAATAGTAAGATCATATTTGTAGTTAGATAGGGAAAAATAGTAGTAAAAAATCAATTGTAATAAATTACAATGACATTTAAATTACAATGGTTTTCACGATTTCAGTTAGCATGACAATACCATTTATTACGATTAGAATTACAAAATTAGAATGACTTTACAATTAAAATGACCTCCGAGATCTAATTTTCTACTTTCGAGAACATTATAAACCCTGCAAAGCAGGACATGGCGTGGCGGTCAGACTGCACGCTTTCCACCGCTGGCGTCGGGGTTCGCTCCCAGGCGGATCCAAGTGGAATTTGTTGTGGACAAAACGGGTTCGCTACAGGTTTTCTAATGATACTTCAGTTTCCTCTGCCAAAATGCATTCCGCCGTTATGGACCATCAATCATTACCTACCCTATCCTTTCTTGAACCATCATTCTACTGAGTATCCAAAGATTCCAGCGGCGTCTAGATGGTATCCGAGGAACCCGCTGAAAAGGGCCGTTGCTATCTCAGCGGGTTATGGATAGGTAAGATCCCGGCTTGGAGAAATAGAGAGAGGGAGGAAATGGGAACTAGTCTTCCCAAGACCCTAGTTACGGATAATGAGTGAATGGAATGCCAGGTGGGGTGAGTGGCACATCTTTGTTGATTTTGGCCTATAGGAGAGAAAACTGAGTTAAGTTTTATAAATTGAAATATATAATACTTTTGGATCTTAAAATCCGATTTTAGCTAGCATGGAAAGAATTTTGCTTGAGATTTTTTTAAATTTTATAACCGCTATATAAAGAGCAACATATCCAAATTATTAATCGCAGTTAAAAGATTTGAAGTGGTCAGAGCACTGGAAAATAACATTTTCTTATTATTTTCCTTTTTTAATTGAATGGAATATTTATGAATGCGGTATATTTTTGGTGTACGTGAGAAAATTTAAAGAGTATGTGTTCACTTCAAACAAAATTGAAATTAATTATGGTTAATTCATTTGGACCATTTGCCCCGACTATGATATTTTGTATGCCTATGATTGTATAAGGTTTTCCGCAGATACACTTTCTGCCAGTGGCAGCTGTATACTTTTCTTATGCGGAGGATAGTCGAAGGAGGCAATTGCGTAAACAACTTCAAAGTAAACATGCAACAAAGCAGATAACTTGGGATGATTTGCGATGGGATAAGAGAGTCATATGGCCTCCTGCCAACCTACGTTATGAGATGACCTCGTGCGCAAGCTTCTCTGCCCACATCTGGAAGTGTCCTGACTTCTTGCTGGCGTGAGACATTGCCCACGCGTTGATCTTGTTGAAATAGACGCCTTTCGAGTGCAGTAAAGCGAGGAGATCGTATTTTCAACTGTACATTTCCCTACAAAGCGTTTTCTCCTCTGTCCTCAGGAGCGCTGTGAGATATTGACTGTTAACCCTCTGGTGGGAACATGATTCTTTTCCATTTAGCGGGCACATCTTCCTCAAAGGCAGATATTACGAAAAAGCATCCACCATCATGGAATTCAGTAAATATCTTGTTTTATCCAACATGTTCGTATTAAAAACTATTTTATTCAAAACTTTAACGTTAATGTTACTATCTTTGTTAAAAAGTAAAATGGGAAGTAATGCCATGAAGTTTTCAATTAGTTTGGATCAAACATTTCAGACCATAAAGATACGTAACTAAAATCAACATTTTTTAAGTAATTATGAAAATGAAAATCCATAAAACTCTTGGCTGAAAAATATTTCAATACTATGAACTTAATATAGAAATTAGAAAGAAAACGAAAAAAACACCCAAATTTCATAATCTGAGATATTTTTTCTTTTTTGAATAATTATGCCCCACAATAATTTATTGGATGCTGCATGTACGAATTTAGTGCGTCTTTAGGAACATCTGCTTTAGTCAGAATTTAAATAATGCATCTACAGGTAAAGCAGATATTAAAACATCCAACTGTAAGAACATCGGATTGGCGTGTGAGTCATCGCCAACATAAAAAATAATAGTTTACATAAAAAGGTCGCATGCCACAACTGACTTGACCGAATCTCCTTGTAGGTTACAAGCATACTGAAGCACTTGAGGAAGATGCTTGATGTACTTATTACGCTCCCAGTGATAACAATACATACTGTGTCTGACTGTCAGGCAAATATTCCCACCTGAGGATTAACACACGAGAGGATAGGACATGATCTGTTTGTCCTTGGAGCGATTTATATCGTTTTAAGGTTACTTGAAATCGCGCGTTGTTTTTATATACGTTCAAGCCAAAGGTCCTCATGGCTAACAACAAAATTATACATTCTTCCTCAAGGACTAAAGGAAAAACTGTATTTAATAATTATATAGAGAAGACGGAAATATGTGAGGACTGTCCTCCCTTCCCGTCCTAGAAAAACCGCCATTGCATCCGTGCGTTCGCGGCGCGGCGTTGCGCTGGGCCGACGTACTTACCGACCACCAGCACGGCGCTGTTCTTGTACTTCGTGCGCGGGCTGAAACTGGGTGCGATCATCTGCAGGCGCTCCAAGAGCATGATGACCACCAGCACGCCGAGCGCGCACAGACCAAACCACGTCCAGGAGTCTGCGAAGAGCGGGCATTGCTGCATCGCGTACGTGGTCACGTACAGCACCGAGAAAATCCACAGCGTGGACACCATGGCGGAGACCGGGGCTGCCGAGCAACACACAACTCTGTTTCATGCTCTGGGGCTTCTGGTTTATCGGGTCAGTGTTGGGGTGTGAAAGTTAATGGAAGGTTCCGGTAAATCGAAACCGCCTTCGGTCGTGTTAAGATGTAATTAGTTATTGGTGGCAGTTAATTCCCACACGTAGGCATCATAGTACAGCGTGGGCCGGGTCTTCTGAGCAACATACGTCACACCTGGGAGGTGCCAGTCTATCGGATCGCATTGAGCGTTATTATGGTTTAAACATTATTGGTAGCATTATGGGATGGCTCGGTGTCAGCATTGCCGTTGCGCAGCAGCGTCATTAACCAGGATGTTCGAGGATTCGACGATGGTGGATTTTCAAATGTAGCTCTATGGCTGGGTCGCATTCTACATTTGTCAAGGGAAGAATTCTAGCAACCTTGCTGCTCCGATCTGTATCAGATAAATGTGATCAGTACCGTAGCAAACGGGCCACCGGTCGCGCGATCTTTCCTTCATCTTTCTCCTCTCTTCTCACGTACACAGGTATATCTGATCTACACTGCCACACATACTGGGAGGTTTGAGCTTGTCCCGGCTGTGACAGATTCCCGCTGGTGGAGATATCTAAATGGAGAAATACCCCACAAGCCGGTATATAGGTCCGTATCGGATCTCACGTTCCAGTGGGAAAGGAACATTGCAATATCTCTGGATGTGACATGGGTATAACGCTAGCAAAAGACACTATTTCGTGGCCAGGACCATCTGCCATGTGAGGAAAAAGCAACTAAAAGGGGAGAGGTGTGTGAAAGACTGCATATGGGCGTCTCCTCAAAGACACTTTTTACGATGACAAAAGTTGGCTTCGTGGCGCTACTTACCAGAAGAACGGTTGGGCAGAATGTCAAACTAATTAAACTCACATCGTTCATACCATTACGAATACAGGAGTACATTCATTCTTATAGAAATTGTGGTGGGAGAGACGCGAATAACGAACATTTCAGAATAAAAGCAACATATCTCGGAATGCACTGTTGACTGCCAACATTTGAAAATTGATATGGACGAGGAAGTGGGGCACTGTGTCCTCAGCACGTTGCAGGTGTTTCAACAGGATCTATCGCTTTGATATTCACATAACACCGCCACATCCAGAATCCATGTTTTTGGGGGTCCTTGGTACCGAAAAGTCGATTGACGGCAATACGTCCGTTAGTGCGTCCGTCTGTGAACAACGCTAGCTGCTAAACCGTTCAGCCGATTTTCTCCAAAATTGATTTTGATCTGGCGGATGTCGCGGCCTTTCGAATTTGAAATCGATATTTCAAATTTGCGGGTACTTTAAATGAAACCCCTGGGATATTTAAAAAAAAAAAAGTTCATAGTTTTTAATTAAATTTTGTTTTTGGTTAGTGTAAATGACATTTAAGAGAATAGTGCGGGTCTTACATTCGTTCAAAACTCTTGATTGTTAAAAAATTGCAAAATTTCGAGTTTCTTTCGGCATGTTCCTACAACTAAAGTGTTAAAGATAGATACTATTTCTCTTAATAAAATCTGTTCCTTAAAGATAGATTTTTAAATAAGGTAATGTACAATTTCTCGAAATGATGTTTTTTGTGTAATATTGAGTGAAATAAGAAATTTTTAATTTTATTTAAACATTTTTTTCTCAAAAACGGCTCTATCGTTTTAGATTAAATTTTGTTGTTGGATAGTCTGAAGGACGTTGAGAAAATACTGTAAGTCACATATTAGTTGAAATTTTTCGAAAATTGAAAAGATTCAAAATTTTTTCGGCATGTTCCTACAACTGCGATTATGAAGATACGATTTTTTCTTAAATACATGTGTTTATCAAAAATAGATCTTTAAATAAGGTCATGTTCAAATTTTGAAAAACATGAGTATTTTGTGCGAAATTTTGTGTCGAACATGGACAATTTTTATTTTCATTAAATAATTTTCCTTAAAACCCACACATTTTCTTTTACTAAATTGGAACCCTACATAGAATAAATAATGCTTAACAGAACGGTGCAGGTATCATGTTCGTTAAAATGCTTGATTTTGCGAAAATTTAAATGAACTTTAAAAAAATGTGTCTTCCGACAACTACAATGGTGAAGATACAAAGATTTTGTCTTAATGAAATGAGTTCATAAAAAACAGATCTTCAAATAAGGGCATGTTGAATTTTTTGAAAATATGAGCATCTTTGGAGTAATTTTGTGGCAAACACAATAGCCCGCTCCCAATTGACTGCGCTTCCTGAACGTAATATAGGGATTTCCAGCGGACTCTTAGTCTTAATCTTACTCTATTCTTGCAAGAAATTTAAAAAAAAATTCAAGCAGTTTTTGAGAAAATTTTGAAATTGTCGGGAGGGCTTCATGCCAGCAAATTGTGAAGCAATTTTTTTTCAAAATCTCAAAGATTAGACTCGAGCCTGATGGACAGAGGACAATTTGGTAGCGCCTACGCATGGTTTAGGCGCTACTGGTATTCACAGACAGATAGGTAGATAGATGATGGATACACACAGACATATACACTGGCAGACGGGCAGACAGGCAGACAGACTGACGGATGTTTTGGAAAAAAAAAAATATTTTTCGGTATCAGGGGACTTCAAAACGCGTAATTCCGTTGATATCTCGAAATCAATTTTCCGCACCATTACATACCTTTTCCTACATTAGGTATATAACTATGTGTGTATGTACATATACGAGAAACTAATAGAATAGTGATGCTACAGAATGGCACGGACTCTCCCATATTGGTTTTCTATTTCCTTTGGTCTCGGCTTGCTTCTCGAACTTGCCACATACTCTTGCCAGCTGCCATATGTTACCGCCCAAAATACATTTTTTGACATTTTATTAATTTTTCCCTTTCCCAATTGTAGAGAGGAAATATTACTTTGAAATTATTAAAGAACAGTAAAACCTCATCCTAAATGGCAAATTTCTTTTGAAAAATTTGTAGCCGATTTTAAAAAACTGGGTTTAAGCGCTCCTGAAAATACGAAATTTGAACTTCGTTTCACAGAAAACTATTGAGTTTCCGAAAAGTTCATATGAAGTCAGTACTAGCACTTTCAGACAAATGCAATAAATTTCACAAATCTCTCGAAATGTGCATACTAAAGCCATTGGAGACATTTCAAAAAATTATATTAGTGTAATTTTTGGGGAAAAAAACGAGATGAACTTTACGCCATATTAAAGAGTAGAATTAGCACTATCCCTTCAAAAAGTCTGAAGAAGAAATTGGAGCCGTTTTAGTGAAAATAGCGTTTGAGCGTTTCTGAAAATGCGGAATTTTGCGCTAGTTTTCACAGAAAACAGTTGTCGACAAACTTTATTTGACATTATTTAAAGCACATGTATTCATAAATATGATAATGTGAACAAATCGCTTATAAATATTATCAAAGTGAGAGACTAGTCAAAATAATTACATTCTTGTAATTTTGAAAAAAGCAAAAGAATACAACAATATGGCGTCTATGCCATCTTATAGAGTACATTAACACTATCCTTGCCAAAAGTTTAAAGAAAAAAAATTGGAGTAGTTTTTGAGAAAATCGTGTTTTTTTAATTTTTTTAAATTGCACAAATTGCATGCAAAATTTCGCGAAAACTACTAAAATTTTCGAAAAAATGTTCATTACCTTAATGAAAGATCTCTCTTTGGAGAACAAGTTTTATTTGACAAAAAAATATCTTTTTAATTTTGTAGTTGTAGGAAAACGCCTCAAAAATTCAAAGTTTTGCAGTTTTCAAAAATTCAAAGTTAACTGTGAAAATCTGACCTATGCTACTCTATTCTTACAAGAAATTTAAAGAAAATATTTGGAGCCGGTTTTGAGAAAATTTTGAAAATGTCCGGGGAGGGGTCATGTAAAGTAACTCCAAATTTTGAAGAACGTTTTTCAAAATCGTGGCGCCTCAAGTGGAGCCAAATCGATCTGGGAATAGCCATTTTGGAAAAAATCGTACGTTTGGTTGAGGCGCTAGTGGAGTTCGTAGACAGCCAGGGACAATTTGCCGTCAATTGATTTTTCGGTATTAAAAACCCACAAAACAGGGATTCCAGCTACATCATGTCTTAAAGGATTTCTTCTTAACTTATTTATCTTCTTTTCGAGGCAGCATTACGAATATTACTCCATATATACGTATGCATACCTATCATGAATACTGTGGTTGCTGGACGAGGGGTCGAAAAAATTTTAATTGCTCTAAATTTCGAATATTCATGTTATTTCGACGAAACTCGATCCTACGCTTTTTATGTACGCTTATATTAACTTAGCTCTATTAAAAAAAAGAATACTTTTAACTATTGATGCCGCAAAACGGAGCAGAATTTCTCGCACTAGTTAGTTCCTTTTACTTTTGAGTAAGGACTGTCATTTTGGTTTGTTTCCATCCTCTTTGCAGCTGCCATCTATCGACGAATAAGGGTCTATCAGGATCTCCCCCAGAGCCGACCTCTTTTCTGCGGATTATTTACAGTGAAGAAATACCTCGCGCCCACTAAACACCAACCGATATAGCCGTTCAGTCCTGTGTCAATACCAGGACTCGGATTCTTAATACCCAATTCTTTGAAAATGGCAAATAAAATGGCTTAAAAAAAAGAGGAAAATGGCTGAAAATGAGGAGAAAATTGTTTTCTTTTTTTAATTCTTAAACATTGAATGAAAATATAATTATGTAAATGTGGTTCTATATATAAGGTGATTTTTTAAATTTTAAGACAACTAAATATCTTGAAAACTAAGAATCGTATCAAGAAATGTTTCTAATAAAATTTGTTTTTCTCAGAGGGGCCTATTGGATGATACCAATCTGGACCTGCCACCTTCACCCCGTGGGGGTGGGGCAACATGCGAATTTCAAATGGGAAACCCTATTTTTTATAGCAAATTCGGATTTCCCGCAAAAAACAAAAACAAAAAAAACGTAGTTTTGTTTGAAACATTCTTTTTTTCAGTAAATGGCCCTGTAATAGATGATACACAAATTTTCGCAATTCTGGTGAAATTGCACCAGGGGTGAAAAACTTTATGGTGTTTTTCAATATCTTATGTAGTGTTGATAAGAGTGAGCACTCCCCAACCTCTGATAGAGAGCGGGGGAGTAACTTTTAAATGTATGTTATTCTTAGCTTCGATCTTCCAACTGTCAGTTTTGAAAGGTCGAGGAAATTACCGATAATCCGTGTAATTTTGAGAGATCGAAAAACAGAGTTCATTGCAGTAGTGAAATTCACTTCATGAACTGATAAAATAAAAACTTTGTTATAGTGTGTCAATCAAAATTCATGAAACATTCACTAACAAAAAAGATGAAAAGGAAACAAAATGCGTATAAAAATGAGAAAAAATATGCAAAGCACCCAACACATCCTTAAAATTGAAAAATGGCGAATAATGACAAAGAAGACTCAATAACTATAAATTTCTCAATGTCGTGATAAATATTCACTTAGAAGTTAGTTATGTCTAGAATGCACTAATGAAATGATGATATGACATCAGAATCAATGCTCTGGTCATACACTTGCCTATGAGAACCAAGCTTGTAAGGTCCTGATTCCGTGTTCATTGTACTGATAGGATGGCATGATATCTGTACATAATTAATGTGTTTATTTATCCATTAAAAATCATAAATATTAATAAAACAACCAAATATACAATACAATTATTTACTACAATGTCTAATTTAAACACAGAATAAACAAGACTTAAAAAGAATTCTTAAAAAGTTAGCGATAAATAAAAAAGTTATTTATTTATTTTTAATTTTGTGTAAATAAAAATGAATGAAATGATTAAGGCTGCTGGAGCTTTGTGATACGCGAAGGACTGGGAATGCCTCCTCACGCCACATACTGAAAACATTCATGAATTACTCGGTTTTTGAACCCACAAACTTAGCGTCCGCATACTTGTACACACCCCAAGTCCGATCCACTTGACCGTACTATTGGTAAATGCGTTACGGTTAAGTAACAAAATAATAATTGTAAATATATAACTCACATACGACATAATTTGTAATATTGAATATAATAATGAATAATATTGAATGTGAACACCGCGTTCAGTTTACAAATCGTCTCAATTAATACAATGATTTAGTTTCGTTCCTGTAACATTTACATAAAGAAATTATTTTTAATCTAAAACGTGTAGATTTTTTTCACATTTTCTTTTTTTACCCTAACAGTTTAATTGAAATCAGTAATTAAAAATAATATAGAAGAACAAAAAACTCTTTTCGTAAAGAAAACTTCCTGCGATATTTTGGACCTGAGAAAATGTCGTTTCAGCATTTCTAGTAATCTGCTCGATTGGAGTTCATTTACACATGACCTCAATTTTACCACTTATGGCATACCAGACAAACAGACCAAATTGACTGGATTTTTAATATTTTAATGGTTATAACTTCGGTATCTGCCGAATGATATTTCTTAAATTTAATTCTTCTGTGAATTGTGCCTATTAAATACGAAGGTCGTTTGATAAGTCTGTTAACTTTCTGTGAAAGAGCGCGCATTTTTATTAAACCTGTGCATTATAAGAAAACACGATTCTTTGTAGGCAGGTGTTTGAATTTTCAAACAAATGCGATGCGTAGTTAATTGTTGGCAACCAGCTGAATGCGTGAGTTTGACGTGCAACGTGGACGATGGAGAAAAACAAATTTCGTGCTGTGATTAAACAGAAGGGCTTGACAGCATCGCAGATCAAAAATGAATTAGATGTAGTACTCTTACATGCACTCTGCACCAGCATTAGAGCATTACTTCTGGATTAATGAGTTCAAACGTGGTCGCTGGACAACCGAAGATGCGATCTTGCCGGCCAGTTGAGGTCATCACACCGAAAACCGTGGGAAAAGTGCACGATCTGGTATTACTCGTGCAACTTTTCTTGAACAATGGATTGCAGAAATGCGGGTAGAGCGGGGGTTTTAGTTACGAAATCGGTCACTAGATTTTATGAAGCAACGCCAATTTCTAGGGAATCAGTTACGCCTTCCTAACGTTTTCAGTAATTTGCGTTCTAACTTTATCAGGAGTTCGAGTTATCTCCTGTGAGAGATCCGTGCCTGCTTCGGTCATTTCTTTAGATTTTTGGAGAAAATAACTGATAGAAGTTTTCGTCTTCAAAAGAAAATTGTTTCTATTTTGTGCCAGGGAAGATGTGTTTGGAATGTTATCATCAGTGGTCGCTGCGTGCTTTTGCCTTCATCTGTTTATTGTGCCAGAGAGGGGGAAGCAAGGTCATCGTTCAAGAAAAGTTGCGCGAGTAATAATGGAAGATCGCAGAGTGAAAGTGCGTGAGATTGCTGATGCTGTTAGCATCTCAACTGAAAGAGTGCACTTCATCTTGCACAAAATAGTGAGCATGAAAATGATGAGCGCGAGATGGATGCCGCGATTGCTCACTTTGGATCAAAAACTGACTCGAAAGAACATTGCAAAGCAAAATCTGATAATGTTGAGGCAAAATCAGCGGGACAGATTCGTCGCCGTGGAGGATACATGGATCTATCACTACACTGCCGAAACCAAAAAAGATTCAAAACCGTAGATAATGACGGGTGAGAGTGCACCGAAGAAGGCGAAGATAGTTTTGTCGACAGGAAAGCTGATAACACCGGTTTTTTGATATTCCATATAATCCTTATAGATTATTTGTAAAAGGGCAGAACCATAACTGTGTGATATTACGCTTCGTTATTGGACAGTTTAAAACAGAAATTGGTCGAAAAACTGACAAGGTTGTCGCACAAGAAAGTGCTGTTCCACCAAGACAATACTTCATCTCACACAGTAGCAGTCACAATGGCAAAAGTGCATCAGTTAGGATTCAAACTGGTTCCTCATCCAACATATTTATCCGAGTCATTTCTTTCTTTTCCCCAATTTGAAAATTTGGCTTGGTGTGCAAACATTTTCATAAAATGAAGTGATTGCTGCTGTAAACGGGTATTTCGTACAGTTTGACAAGTCCTATTTTTTTTAAACATGGCCAAATAGTTTTCCTGAATTTGTGAAAATGTTTGCCATTTTTGAGAAATTTGTGAAAATTTCACCTGCTCTTCATGTAAAGTACCCCTCCCTCACAAAAAAAAAAAAAAAAAAAAAACACAACAACTAAAGGATTAGTTTCAAATTCCTAGGTTCTTGAGACAGGTCTTTGACGGGAAAATGTTCATTGAGGGAAATATTCTATGCGTATTTCCATTAAAAGTTAGCCATTAATTTTCCGAAGCTTTATCTAACTGCATACTACGTATAATAGAACGTAAAAATCGATGGTCTAAAGCACCGCCAGTCTTAAAATCCTACGCTTGCCGATGTAGAGCATATACGTACGGTTGTGGTCGTGCTGCTACACTGGTTTGGCTACACGCCACTCGTCGACTGGACAGTCATTCACTCGGTTGTCGCCGGAAGAAAAATTCGATGCCTGCTACCTCCGCTGCCCCCTACCCCCCTCCTGCCTTCCATGCTGCCCCCACCCACGGCCGTCTACGTCGCGATCGTCCAGGTGCCCCGTATGGACTTCACATGCGAGGGCCGTCGCCAGGAGGGGGAGGTGGGAAAGAGGGTGTGGAAATTAGCACGAGGTGACGCTTTGCATTTGTAACAATTAATCCAAAGATTAGATTGTTGGGTAGTACGTAGTATCTGTTGGTCGTTTCTGAAACAGCTTTATGTGAACACATATCCGGTAAAAGGCGTTTCGAGGAATGATAATACTTGGAGACAGGAAGTTCAGGCATTTTTTTATTTAAAATATGGAGGCAAAAGGAATTGATTTTTACTAAAAATAAGCGTTGGAAAGGGAATTAATTCAGTTTTAAATAGGAGTGCAAAAAGCATAAAAGCAATTAAAAATCGTAATTCGAAAGGAGTTATTGTACAAAAATAATAATGTAACTCTAAACTGAAAGTTCTTCTTAATGGCACACTAAATTGTGATGAATTATTTTACAGTACATTTCTACATTTAGAGTATGATCTGCTCTGCTTTCCTCAGTGAATTGAAGTGTTTTCTTAAAAATCTCTATTTAAATGTCCAGATGTTTTGTAAAATTAATTTCTACAAATACATTTTTTGAAAGAAATGTTCAACCTTCTTATAAAATATTTTTCAATGTTGTTACGCAAGTCAAAATACTATCATTACCATTCTTTTAAAAACATATCAACAAACCCGTGATCAAAAATATCAAGTGATCAAAAATATATTAATCTAACGTTAACCTAATTAATATAAACATAATTAGTATGTAGACTCTAACCCCAATAAACAGCACAATCAGAGCCCGGAATAGCTTATGATCAGATTCGCATATATTGCACTAATAACATTGCGAAGTTGAAAAATAACGTTGACATTTTTTTTTATTAACCCGAGGCTCCCCAAAATTCATATTGTACTCTGTTCATACAATATGGTATTTATTATCAGTATTGTATATCATTAAGAAACTTTTTGAAAAGTTTATGTGGCAGTTATTCGCTCACACTTCACATTTACTGCCACAAGCAAGGCGTCATATCAATCCTGAAAAACCGAATTTTATTACGTGATCATACGCACCACTACTGGTCGTCAGTGCCACAGCTATATACGTTTGGCCCGGGGCACTGCTGAAACCTAGCCGTCCACCTTTTGAAAAAAAATTCAAAACTTGAAAGTTCTGTCAAGAAATAAGAGTTATTTTATTTCAACAAATAATAAAAATTACAACGTTTAAGGTAGAAAAATGTGTTGTAAATATATTTTAAATAATAGTTTAAGTAAAATTATTTAGTGATTAAATACAATTTCCAAGGTGAGGTTAGAACGCAAAAACTTGTTTAATAAAAGCACTTGTTTTTAAAAGCAACAAAAAATGAATATGAATGTTTGTAGAATTTTATTAATTTCATAGAGTTCTTCCTCATTAGTAATGACTATAATTAACTATTTAAAGTAAAACATTAATGGAAAATTTTATGAAATATTAGGCTACTGTACCTCGACTTATAAAATTCCGGTAACGATTTTCTCGAATTCTACATTTTTAAATATTTTACTAATTTTAAATTAATAAAATTACTATAACGGTTTTCTCACGTTCTAATTTATTTTTCACTTTTTACTTATTTCCAATCAGCCCCATTATCGGGTTCTTGTCTTGGCGGGGCCCCAGACGATCACCAGGAACCAATCTGCTCTTAGCGATATATGGAAAACAATGATCGTTGTGCATTTAACTACATATTATTTAAATTACTAGCGGAACCCGGCAGACGTTCTGCCCTTCATCTCTTTCTCATCCCCTTGTCCTAGCTCCCTCCCTCTCGCTCTCTGTCCCTCTCAGACACATCTAGTTGCAGATTCTGCTCGCCTTTGAGCAGATGGGTAATATCAGAAGCGCCGGGCCAGCGGAAAAGTAACAATGTTCTAGAACATCTCATCTTGTAGATTACGGTGTAAGAAACGTTTCTTTGAGGCCGTAAACTCAAAAGTTTAGTTTTTAATGCCCCCAAAACGCTTTGTTTAGGAGTTATTTAACGACATAGAACCAAAAACCGTGCAGTATGTTGCGAGTTGAATTTGACATTAATATTTAGTTTTGTTCTTTGTTCTTTCTCCTCTGTTTTTTCCTACATTTTAATAGCTATTCTGCAATTCGAGGCGGAGATGAATCCCGGACCAGTATATTATATATCGCATTTCTGTTGTATTATTCATTATCAAATTTTGCAAGGACACTGCAATAAACCTGAAGAAGATACCTCTACAAATTTCGTATCTATTCATACTGCGTTCATTTTTGTGGTATCGATGACGGTTACATATCATTGAATTCATTTTTATTAGTATAGATCACTTATTTTTAATTAACTAGTATTTTTTATAGTATTGTATGGTGTAAGCTTACTGGATGTAAAGTTAAAGATTTCCTGCCACAAAGTTCCCACACTTAATTGAAGAATTAATTACATATCTATAACGGAGGTAACTAACGAATTTAATATTTAAGTGTATTTAATAGAAAGGTCAATAAATTGAAATACAAAGACTTTGATAACTTTGTTAGAATATAAAACACAACGAGAAAAGAGAAGAAAATATGGGTGATGAATTGTGAATGCTTTAATAAGACGATTCAATATTCAATCGACCAAACAGGAAACAACATATACTGTGAACTAGCATTAACCGAATAATAACAGTTCTTAGCAACACCACGAAAACGCTGACAATTCTAGTAACAATGGCCAAATGCCATTCCTAGTTTCTTCATATAATCGCAAAGGTGCTGACGGAGGTGACTGAGCGTGGACTGTAAATTGACACATGTAATCTCTTGCACGTCATACCCCGTCATTGTTCCATAACTCTAAATTCTTACGTTGGGACGAAGGACCACCAAAATTGGAAGCTTGTGGAACTTCTGTGTAGCTGAAAGCTAATTCATTGGGAGTTTGTCACTATCACGTAGAAATACGAGAGGCATTCAGAAATTTTGTTGTAATTAAAAAACAAATATATTTGAAAAAAAAGTCTGTTACATAACTGAAGCTTCCTTTACTTCTCTACATAATCACCACCTACGTTTAAACATTTGTCGTGTCTGTTCACTAGTTTTAAAATGCTCGTGTAATACTGCTCTACCGCCAGATCATTAAGCCAGGTGTTCAGTGTCTACTTCAACTCATCACTTTCAAAACGCGCACCACCCAGAAAGTATTTGAGCAAAGTGAAAAGGTGAAAATCGCTCGGAGCAAGGTCTGGACTATAGGGCGGATGATCAAAGATTTCCCAACAGAATTGATCCAGCAATTTTCGAGTTGAAGCAGCAGTGTGCGGGCGGGAGTTTTCGTGAAGAAGCACAACTCCTCTCGAAAGCATTCCTCGCCTCTTGTTTTGGATGGCTTGCCATAGTTTTCGGAAAGTCTCACACTTTGAATTGATCGTAGTGCCTTTTGGCATGAAATTCAGCAAAAGAACACCTTTGCGATCCCAAAACACAGTAGCCACTACTTTTTGTGTTGAGAGAGAGCCTGTTTGAATTTTCTCGGTTTCTTGGGTGATGAGAGACGATGCTACTCACGTGATTGGCGCTTGGTCTCTGGGGTGTTGTGAGACACCCAGGTCTCATCACCAGTCACAATTTGATCAAGAAAGGCATCTCCATCTGTGTAATAGCGCATCAAGAATGTCAATGCTGCGGCCATTCTCTGAGTTTTGTGTTGGTCACTCAGTTGCCGTGGAACCCATCGTGTACAGGTTTTGTGGTAGCCAAGATGTTGCGACATAATTTCACCAAGCAAAGAACGAGAAATGTCAGGAAAGGCAATATGCAATTCGTCGAATGATGTGCGCCTGTCTTGCAAGATTCTGTCGTTCACTTTAGTCTTCAGGTCTTCTGTGATGAGTGATGGGCGTCCGGGTCGAGTTTCATCGTGGACATTTGTTCGCCTATTGTTGAACATGTCGCACCATTTTCTCACATTTCTTTCATTTATTACAGTATCACCATACACTTCCTTTAATTGCCGGTGAATTTCTGCAGGTTTCGAATGTCGGGCATTCAAAAATCGTGTCACACTTGTCACCTCCCAGTCGGCGGAATTATCAATCGCGTTGTTCATTTTGAAGTAACACAAACTGCACAATGGCGACTTGTTGCAACGAGTAGTCACAACATTATGTGAACACGTGTAAAGGAAGCGTGTAAAGGTTCAAACAAGCAATGGGATTCAGCTGCGCGGCGGTTATGCGCGAACCGTCGTTATTTCCTGGATCCCCCTCCTAAATAGAGGCAATATACGTAATACATGTAATTGAACCACTAAATTGTTACAAGAAGTTTAACGATGAACGTGGTATGCTGCGTCATTCATGCTTTCTGCTTTTTCACTTCGCGTCTCAGAACGCTGGTTCAAATAAACCACACGATAATTGCTTGCTGCCAATGAACCACAAACTTCCAATGCGCCCCATATGCGTATTGCTTAGCTCCTCGGCACAATCGCTACAAAAATGGTCGCGGCTTCTCTAATTTTCAAACAATGTGAAAAAATGGATTCCAGGAAATCTGATAATGGTCAACTCTTTGGTCGCGGCCTCCCAGGAGGTGGTGCAACCTATTTGTGATTTTCCGAAGTCACTAGTTACATAAAATAATAATTAAATAACAGTAAGTTGTAAATTTCAATTTATAGCGTGAATGAGTAATTGATAATTGTTATTAATTGTTTCTTAACAATTTTTTTTATACAGGTGTCTCGCGTTTGGAAAATCAGGAATTTTCATTTTTTTCGAACATGGTCAGGAAGTTTTCGTTGTAGTACTAGAAGAAAATCAGGGATCTGAGTTGAGACCTCCATGTTGTTTTTTCTTTTGTTTTTGACAGTGATTATATCGAGGTATTATCGGTAAAAATGCGTTGACTTTTTAGCTGAATCACAGTTATCAGTTCGTCTTGTGTTCATGGTGCTACTCTTTGAGACGTCTCATCGTCAAGTGAGAACGAATGCGAAGAACAAGTGGTGGGAGCATGGGGATTCTGTGTATGTGTTACTGCAAAAAAAGTAATTTGGAATAAAATGCGTTGGACAGTCTCAATGATGCTTTTCTCGTAGGCCGGAGCCTCGTCGTGAAATTCGATATGCGTAACGAAACGTCGCTGCGCCTTAGGAGATTGAGGTTATAAGTACGATGCTATTCCGATCGTGGGACCGTGTCGTTCGCCGATGAAAGTCGCAAACTGCAGAAGGAACTGACACAGTAACATTTCGAGTACAGATAGAAGATGGATGACCTACAGGTATAAGCTTGTGGCAGTGCAAATTCACCAGTTCATCCAAGCAAAGAGTTGTTATCTTTTATTTCAAGTGATGATGTAGCAAAAGCAGAAATAAGATGGTCAAACCGAATTACCCGTCAGGTTTCCAAGGTTCATGGCGATACTCACGTCGTTAGCCTAAAGGTGTAGGTTGCGAGGAGACGGAAAGGGAGCCCCAAGCCGCCTGAACTTTAGTTCGGGTCTTTGTGTTCTTGGCTTCGTCGTACCAGTGGTCCGATACTCTGGGCAAAGAGTCACTTCTTCTGAAGGTTGTGAGTGGTGCATTAATTCGACTCCGGCCCTAGCTCAGATAGCTAGTGCTCTGAGCTGGCTGGGCGGCCCCAACCCATTGTATGGGGAGGTTGCCGAGAGGACAAACTGCGTTCCGGCGGGGTCCTGTTACCACCCTGTCGGCGTCCTTGTTCGTCGACGGGGGGATTCATTTTCTTTAATTAAAGATCTATGGAAGGTTTTGAAGAACAGTCTTATATTTTCTGACGTGAATGCTTCAGTAGAAAGTGATTTTTCTGTGAACAAAGTAAGTTTAGTTGAACATTTCACGAACGAAAATACACGAACAAAATGTAATTAAACAACTGACAGTGTATGATGCAATCAAAATAATTCGTGGTTCAAAGAAAGTAACAATTACAAAGATTATGTAGCAGGTAGTGAGATCAGCAGGTCAAAGTTACAGGGATGATTTAAAACAAAAGCAAGAATTCCAGAAGAAAGAAGTACAAGGGGAGGAGAAGAGAAAGCTTGATGCTACACTGAAAGATTCGGAACAGAAAAAAAATGCGTAGAATGCAGAAGGAGAAATGAAAATAAACCATATTGATCAGAAAAGAAAATGTTTAAAAGTGTGATGAGCGTAAATTTTCTTATATTAGAAATAATGATCCATGAAACCTTGTAGCACCATTGTGTACTGTAAAGTATGCGGTAGTAATAAGTTCATTATTTTAATTGTTCACTTCTTTTAAGATGCAATGGAGCCAGTGCCTGTGAATCTCATTGGCAGCATTTCTTTCCCTTCTAAATTCCAATAAATACTATAAACATAATTGATGAAATTTTCTTAATGTTGTTAAGTATTCAATTTTGTGTGATTTGTACTTAATTAGCTTTGTTCCCTCTGGCGTTATCACAAGATTGGGATTAACCTTTGTAGACCAAAAAGTCAGGGAAATTACCATGCAATGGTCAGGAAGAAGTCAGGGATATTATCATTAAAGAATAAAAGAATCAGAAAATTAATCAAGTAATGAATTAACAATCACAATTAATATGCCGCAAATTTATAAGAATTTTTTGAACGGGGTATATTAAAAAGGTCGTTTTTATTCTTCGTCCATTTCTGAAAAAGTAATTAGTATTCTCAACAAGTTTAATCCATTTAGTCTCTCTCGTATCATTGATGAACTTGATCAGGTTTTTACTTTAAGCAAAGTGATGGAGGAAGGACTCAACAAAGAGTGAATGACGATAGGACAAGTATTCGAGTATTTAGGGAGGCAGTTGTTCCGCCTTTTTTCCTTCCTTGTGTACACTTGTACTATGATACTCTATTTTAGTTGAAATAATTTATTAAAAGTTCATGAAAATGTATGTAAAACAAAACTTAAATTATCAAAGTAATAATGGAAAGACAAAACGATTTACTCTCTACTTGATTATTCTTTCTTCTGTGTCAGAAATGTCTAATGTTTTCAGTTGCGTATGGTTGTGGTGAATTTATGAATTTTTTATTTCTAAAGAAAGTAATTATTGTTTACAATTTTGTGTATAAGCACTACACAGTCACACACACACACACACGCACGCGCGCGCGCGCGCACACACACACACGTAACTTTCATTCAAGATATTTGACCAATTGCGTTAAAGTATCCCTGATGTGCAAATAATTGCTATATTCCTCCTGGGAAATTATCGATTGTGTTTCAACACCCTGTTTCTGAACAGACGTAGCGATTGAATGTTCTTGATAAGACGTCACTTTCGTCAGTTGTTAAGCTTGTTTATTTACCAAACCGTTAACCATTTAGAATAACGGATAGTATTATTAATAAGTTGCAGTGACATTCTCGCACATGTCATAGAACAGTTGCCATTAATACCAGTCCAGGTTCCGAAATTCCCAGATAAGTTTACTCACCCCCACGGGACTTGTGAATTTATCTGTAAAGTCAGCACCTCACGTAGTGCGAGTATTACTTTCGATTAAATCGTAGCATAGCGTACTGTCTCATAAGAGCCCTTTCTACTGTAATAATAGTTTCTAATTTAAATGTGTGTCTCTTTTTACGTATGTACAATTAAATCGACATATTTCGAGAAGAAACATTATTACTAAATAATTAAACGCAAGACGTCAATAGTAAGGAAACTTTAATAAATCATGATCATTCTTCCTCTTCATTGAACTTCCACCCTCCGATTGCAGTAGCGCATTCGGATTGGATTCACCCACAGCTAGAATCGAATCCCATCCCCACCATACATCTCTGGATTTACTTCGATCATAACGAGCAAATTATTCAGCAAATAATAATGTGATTTTTACTAGCGTCCGTTTCGATGCTTGTTGTACCACCGTTTTTTGTGCTGGTCATGATGTTTGTATCCCCAATTGTATTCAGAATACATGGGACGTGATGTAAAATAATGGTAATTATTGTAGAGGTCATTGGTGAGGTGTGCAAGAGATTACTCCTGGTCACTGCGCTCTTCTTTTTAGCTATGCAACGTGGTGTGTAGGAAGGGTGAGCGGGACATTACTTTTTTCGATCAGTTGAATGGTGCTGTTCTTGTGAATTATTGTTTAATTTAACATACCTTATCGTAATTGAATTTTGTGGGAATTTTTGATGAGACTTGTAATGGAGGAGCGGGTGTTCATGACATCGTTGTTTGAACGTTTCATTTTTCTTATTGCAAGATTTTTCAGATGTTTGGAGGAGACGTGTATGATTATTTGTATAAGTCTGGCGAATAATGGAATTTTCATTTAGTTTCTTATAATTCAGTTTTTTTAACTCTTGACGTTTGTGAGTTGAACTTCATGCTTGGCAATTAAAATAAACCGTTATGTATGTCTATGTGAATTTTCTTTTGATAGTCGGCCGTCACGGATTTGCCATGTTCGTCGCTGTCTCTGTCGTTCCGCCTCTATCTCTGTTGTTCCGTGTGTCTCTGTGTCGTTCCGTCTGTCTCGTACGTTGAGGAGCGTGGAGGTCGAGGAGATCAACAAAAAATCGTATCTCCGGAACAGATGGGGTTATCACGATAAAACAGAAACTAACTTAGTCCCGTGGGTAGAGTCTATAATGTGTGTAAATTACATGTTGATAGATTTAGTGCGTAAATTGGTTCGTATACAGACAAAAATTGTTTTAACGTGAAATTCGTTTTAGTAATCAAATAAGCAAGTTGAAAAGCGTTTAAAAGATGAAAATTCGTTCATCACTGTCAGAAACTTCTGATTTATCTCTCTGTTTGTCCAAGAAATTGAAAAAAAAATGGAAACGTTTTTGGGAGAACTTTTGAATATGTCCCAGAGACTTAATGTAAAGTACCGCTAAAATGTAAAGAAAGTTTCTCAAAATCGTAGGGCTTCGAGTCAGGCCAGATCAACTTGAAAATATTCATGTGGTGGAAAAAACTTCAAATAGTTTAGGCGTTAGTGTTGTTCACTAACGAACGGACGTTTTTTTGGGGGGGGGAGGATCTTTTCAGTATCACGTCTCCAAAACTTGTATTTCCGTTGACGTATTTCCGTTGAAATCTCGAAATCGATTTACAACAGCATTACATAGGCGAAGGTGTTCAACGTGGTGTTGACTCAGGGTGGCGAAACGTGGTACTGTTACACTTGAGGGTCTATCAAACAGTTTGAGAGGAGTTGTGAATGCGTGTGTGTGTAATTGTTTTATGAAAGCTTCATTTTTTTGTTGAAAACCTCGACGATTTCATCTACGTAGTGTATTGTATCTTAACAAGCTACGTTTTGTCCACGTTTGGTGAATAAAGCATTGATTCTCCTAGTTTTAAGGTACATTTTAACTTATTTATTACGTTATCTCGCATGGTTGTAAAAAGACGCCATGTTTGCTAGCGGTCGACACGGCGGTCATTGAAACGGCCCAAAACGGGAATGCCCCTGAGAATGCTGATGATGCCTCTATCTTCTGCAACGAGTTTTAGACAAATTCCAAGGTTATCAAAAGCTGCATAGAGTGTGGTACTTATGAAGGTTGGACACGTGAAGCATGTTCCAATGCTGAAGAAAGGATGACACGTTTATTTGTGGCTTTTTGCGTGATTCGGCCATATTTTGTTCCTGTACAAACTAGAATGTTAAAAAACAAATTTACAAACTGACACGATGTTTATACCTGTTGTATACTTGCCATAGTTTACTTTAATTATTGACTGTCTAAATGTTTTACATGTCTTCAATATGTGATCATTCTAATGTGAGTACTCCATTTTAGCACACCGGTTGTCCAAAATCGGGACATTGCACATTTACACGAAAAGGTACTTTTCCATTGTAGTCAATATTTTTGTAAACACACAAAAAAATTACTTCTGATAGTCTAAGTTCTACGTAACTTTGAAATATTTTTCAAACTGTTTTTACCGATAGTTTAGGTTATGTATTAGATATATGTTAAAATATATTTGCGTCCCCATTTTGGATGACTTTCCCTTCTAAAGTTATATTACGTACTTAGATGTGTATATGAGAAAGTAAAATTAACTAGAAAATACCCGCCGAAGTCGTCACTGTAAGCTTGTAAGTAGTAGTAGAATCGTCATGCGATTAAACTTTTGTTGCAAAATCATCTTATTATTTATGAATCGAATAAACCCACATCGTATAATTTACGAAAAACGTATTTATTATTTCAATGTATGGATTTTTATTTATACATTCTAGAGATTTTCCTTCTCTTATTAATTACCGTAAAAAAAGCTCTCCCGTATTATTTTTCCCCTTGGCATTTTGAGTAGGAAAGGGGAAAGGACATCAGATAAATTATACTTTGGGTTGTGTGGAACACATCGAAGGAAAAATGCCTTTGGTTCCAAAATTAAAAGTTTGGAATGAACAAAAAAATCTCTAACATCTAATTCCTATAAATAATAATATATATGTATCTTGACCGACAACAGGAATCGACATTCTTCTTTCTTGTAACCCCTCTCTCTCTGTCTCTCACTCTCTGCTCTCTCTGTCTCTCTCTGTCTCTCTCTCCCTGTCTCTCTCTCCCTGTCTCTCTCGCCCTGTCTCTCTCGCCCTGTCTCTCTCGCCCTGTCTCTCTCGCCCTGTCTC